>JAYJMB010002204.1:0-109950 GCA_036873735.1 Pouteria campechiana
GCCATGCTTAAGTTGTAAATCTACACTTCTCTTTACAATTAAGCTAAATAGGTGCAATTAAGGAAATAGAATAAAGCCCATCAACAAAGCTTGACAATTAAAAATCTGCAATTGTTTCCGATATAATTAATACCCCATGCAGACTAATGGTATGGGTCAAACAGGCCATTGCATCCTTGTAGACCGTATCAGTACCCACTGTTACTGATGTGAATTCGGTATTCCCCATATTTTTAGGGATACGGGAGGTCCCTTTGCACCATAAACACAAACCCTATCACCATTTATACACTAGGAAAACATAAATCCTTGAGCCCATCTGTTTGTATATTTTTAATGAAATTCAGTACAAAGCAATAGAACAACAGTTTAGATGTTTCGGACGGCTGGATTAACCTCAAAAGATCTAGATGTCAGTGGGTCCTCATTTATAAATAAATCACATTTTGACATTTCATACTCTAAACTTTAAATTTCATCTATATATATATCATCTATAATATTAGTATATCTATTAATAATGTTTTTCTTTTCCAAAAATTTTCATATTGATTCCTTGGGAACCACATTATATATTTTTCCCAAATTAAGAATATTTTTTCACTTTATATATGTTTATTAATTGTTTAAGTAAGGAAACAACTTCAATAGTTAATCTTCTTAATATGAAATAAAATTTATTTTTTGAAATATTTTTTCATAGTTTAATATTCGCTTGATTATTTTTATTTTATTTTTATTATTTAAATATTATCATTTTGATTAATGACCTTTTGGATATCCTCACTCCGCCAACATGTTTCTTTTTATATGCAACTACTAATATTCACTTTATTGGTAACTAAAAATATATCAAATTACCTAAATATATACTAGTCTTTTTATCAGATATTATATCTTTTTTTATTATTAAAGAACTTTGTCAGAAGTTAATATAATTTAATTTACTATAATTTTCTCTTATTTTCCCTATTATTTGATTTAGGGAATCCTAAATTATATATATTTAATTCATCTATTATTTGATCTAAGTATTCCTAAATTAAGATTTTGTTCTTATTTTCACTTTTCTGTTTTGATTCAGAGTATTTTATATTAAGTTTTTTCTTCTCATTTTCCCTTTTTAAACTTAAGAAATTCTAGGTTATATATTTATTATTTAATTTATCTATTATTCAATTTAGAAAACTTTAGCAAATATATTGAGGATAATTATAAAATCTTTATATTTAACTTGAACTAATTATAATATAAAATTACTGGTTGCAATTTATTTGTTTAGCTAGAAAATATAATTGATTTATTGCTAAACTTACTTTTATGATGTTATTTTATAAATAATACTTTTTCTTTTCTTAGATTGATATGATAATATAATACAATATAATATAATATAATATAATTAAATATTTAATATTTGAAATCAAGTTTTAAAGTATAAATTTTACCCAAATAGATCACAATGTCGTCCAGATTTTTCAACTAAAAAAGTACATGAAAGATCCTATTCATGTTTCGTAAGTAGACCAACATCTCGAAAAACCTGTAAATACTAGACAAAAGAGAAAAATAGTTAAAAAGAAGACTTATTAAGCATGTTTTAGTATAATGAAATAACCATAGTAAAAATGTGGCTATTAGTAATTTGAAATGATTCTTCTTAATTCATGAATTTCAATGATAAAAAATTTTTAGGGGTTAAGAATATAATACACATTATTTTATTTTATTGGTCAAACGTAGATCTGTGAGTGGGTGCCCATGTGGACATTGAATGTTTGACATCATATTTAATAAATTCTATTTTTTTAAGAGTAAATAAGGAGCTTAATGGTTAGAAGAGTGGTATTGTTGTCAATAGGTCAGGGTTCAAATTAAAAAAGAATTTTCTTTTTATGCATTGTTTGGAAAGTTTTCATGCATGAATGGATGTGATAAATATAATGGTATTTAATGAACTTTTTTTTTGAGATCAAAACTATTGAATTTTTGTGCCACATTTGTATTAATTTAGTTTGATATTGATGGTAAATATTGTTGGTCATTAGAATTATGTAGTTTCACCAAATTTTGAATTATTTTGGGCCATTAAATTTTAATGTATGTAATGTATTGGAACCCACAAAAGATATTGCATGTTATGATCATCAACATTTCAAAATTTCAAATTTTAGGAAATTAGAAAAAGAGGAAAACAAATTTGAAAAATCAATCACCGAAATCGGTGGAATTTTTTTATCCTACCATCCCTGCCTACATGATGCTTGAGAGAAGACACAACCCATGAGCCACTAGTTAGCTAGCTGGGCTTGGTGTGCAAGGCCCAGCAACCAGCCAACAAGTTGATTTGAGGCTTAGCGAATAGCAGGTGGGCTTGATGTGGAGTCATAGAGCCCATCCAGCCGGCCACCAGCCAAGATTAGGAATGCAAATTGGTTCAGGTTAAATTAATTAGTTTGGGTTGACATTTTGATTTTCGACAAATCAAAAGCCGACCCGATTTAGAAAAATCGGGTTGGTGCGAGTTGGAAGGTCGGTTACCCGATTTGTATAAATAATATATATAAATAAATATATATCTTGCACAACTGCACCCATGCCGCCCTAATCCTCATATCACCACAGCTAAGCCTCACCCCTCATCCCTTCCCGGCCTTCCCTATATCCTTGAATTGTGTCCTTACTCCTTGGCATTCATGAGCGAACAACAGAGCAGGTAGTGAACTGAACTCCCTTCCTGGCCTCACTCAAATCCTGGCCTCACTCAAATCCACAAACGTCCTTATTCCCTGAAGAACAGAAGGTTGAATTACTGGAAGGCTAAATTGATTTGACTAAAGCACGGAAGCCTTCATCTGCAGGCACTCGCACCTGTGCACCCACAGGCTTTGCGCCCACACTTACTAGTGGCATCCATATTGAAAATACCCATCAATATCTTTTGTTGCTGCTCATTGCATGGGCATAGTATTTCTTTTTTGATCTTTGTCAAAATCAATGCAATTAAAATGAGTCAACATAGAAACATACTTTTTTCAGATTTCACCATCACAAAACACCTCATTAATACATTTTCTAAATGTTTCTTGAAAAATGATTCTTAGCGGTCACATTCTCACCACATTCCAATTTTTTGCATTCATGTCATTCATGTGTTGTTTTTGTCTAGTGCCTTGATTTGATCTGCCAAGTAAAACCAACAATTTCATTATCAGTAAAAAATTTTCACCAGCGGCATCCATACTGAAAATGCTTCTGAGATTTGGGTAGAAGCTTCTCTGGATTCCTTTAATTGTCTCTTAAGAATTGGGCAAGTAGTAATTCTCTTGACTTAATATTTTTTTACCTAATTTATTAACCTGAATTCAACCCGAAATCGATCCAATTTTCTTAGGTTTAGTTTAGGGTTGGGTTGGGGTTTTATAAATAAGGTTAGGGTTAATATTTGATTGGGGTTTTACAAATAAGGTTATGGTTGAGTTTACCTTAAACCAATCCAACTATACTCAATTCACACCCCTAGCCAAGATGATGCATTTGAAATTAATTATATCATATTTGCGTGAACAACTATATTAAATGCCCATTTTATTTAAGATATTTGATTTTTATTGGATAAAGTTTGAGTAACATTCTTATATATTGAAGTATATTATGCGATACATGATAATTAGAAAGTGCTACCCATAAGCTTATATTTGTTTAAGATATGGACCATCTATGTTGTAGATATACTTATATGCAACATGTTATATAAATTTTATTATTAAAATATAAACAATTTTAAAATTAGTTAAATTATACTTATTTTAGATGGCTTAGGTTGATTTAATAAACTTTAAATGATTTTGACAAACTTTAATACAATTTAAGTGCTTTAAATATCTTTTAATAGTTAAATTTTATAGTTATTGATGAATTATAGTGGGTTTTAAAAATGGGCTATCATATTATTTTTTAAAAGTGGGATTTTGACAAGTTCTAATAAGATTTGATGGGTTTAATAGTTAGGTTTACCATGGACTTAGACAAATTCTGATGGGTTTTGATTGATGATGAGTTTTAATGTGTTTTGATTAAATTTGATAGGTTTGACTAGATTTGATGGAGTTTGATAGATTTGACACTATTTAATCCTATTGAGTTTTTCTTTTTCAAAATTGGCCCCCATGCAATTTGTTTGGGTTATCCCCAAATTGATGATTGGTGTAGCTTCTAAGAGAACCCTGTAAAGAATCCTGCAAAATTGGAAAATCGTTAGAGGGCGCCGAGAGTGTTCTTGGCGTATGCACTCTGATGCTCAAATCAATAAATGGGACTCCTTAAGAGGGTATGTATGAATAGTAATTGCTTGTGTGTTTGTGGGGTGTATACCTGGTCTTTTTACACTTGAGCGTAGGTGATATACGCATAATCAAGAATGACCCTTGATGCTTATGGGGTTCCAGCACAAGTAGAGGAAGTTTTTTGTTAGAATAGGAATATGACGTAGTAGGGTGCTAGTTGGACAATGGGTATCCTCTGTTAGAGTTTCTTAACAACAGTCCCCTCTTATAGGATGTAAAGCTCACTCCTGGACCTTTTCATCTTTTATGCTGTTACGCAATTTCCTAGAGTGTCATGCTCCTTGGTAATTGATGGAATGAATGGAGGCACTAACTTATTGAAAATCGTTGGAATGAATGTGAGTATTGATTGACAGCACACAAAGCTTCAAAT
Source organism: Pouteria campechiana (assembly GCA_036873735.1). Classification (NCBI taxonomy): domain Eukaryota; kingdom Viridiplantae; phylum Streptophyta; class Magnoliopsida; order Ericales; family Sapotaceae; genus Pouteria; species Pouteria campechiana. Next base: position 4,720 of record JAYJMB010002204.1, read on the forward strand.
TATGCTTCACAACGCCTCAACTTCTCTATCTCATCTCTTATAAATAGGGTCTTTTCTCTTGTTCAATTACACTTTGGGATTTTTCCAGCCATGGAACCAAGTGGTTCAAGCACGAGTTTCCAATCTGCTAAATTAATATAGTTTATCTATGGGAGATAAAGCAGTTGGAGGCATAACTTTAATCTACTCATTTTGACCTTCGCCTAGCTGATCAATGCTTGACCAAGCATGCTATCAGTCACATGCAATCCTTGGATTGCATTCGATCCCTGGAGGAAGAATTATTTGTGGCTTGTCATCAAATAAAGGAGTTGGAAGCCACCATGGATACCTTGGCTCATTTAACGAGGTTTTCCCTTTTTACTATCCCTACTCCCCATGTAACTAAGTGATAGAATAAAATTTTTATTTTATTTGGATCCATGTTCTCTAAAAAAAAGCATTCTCCTAATGGGACCAGGGTCTTTGCGTTTCCTCTTTGCCCCGCATTCTTCATAAATGCCCAGTTCTGGCTCGGCCAATCATGTAGCACATCTCTTTCTCTTAAGGGCTAGCGGATCTATTAGGATATTTTGCTATCTTGTACTTCAAGGGTGGATTCACTTTCATTTGTCCAACACTTCTACAATGATATGGTCTTGGCGCTTTTGTCTAGTTGGTTTCACCATATTTAGTCGGATTAGGGAATCCACTTTTGTGTGGGCTTTTCAGAGGGTGGCTTTTTCAAATTCTGAAACAAATTATTCCATGGCAGCTTTTTTCGGACTGACATGATTGATTAACACTTCCATTTGTACATGTGTACAAGATATAAATGTAATGTGATGTAAAAAGGATTGGTTTTTAATTTTCACAAAACTCTAGCGTAACACTCCACCCACCGGGCGCTACTACCTTATATTCCAGAGAAGGATTCTAACGAAAATTTGGTAGTCTCTCCCAAAATATAAGGATTTCATACCTATACAATGTTCCTCACATTACTTCATACTTCCAGTCATATTTCCATCACTTCCATAAAAATAAAACATATCCACATTTGGCCTGGAATCGTAAGTTGCATTTTCATGACAATGACATAACTGGACAACACAAAATCTATCCATATACATCATATAAAATCTACCACAACAACATGCCAATATAATTATTTTCTACACAACTCAATGTACATTAAAATATGATTCACATAAAATTACAAATTCATATATTATGGGGATTCCAATTCCAAATTCAATAAGGCATCATGAAATTCACCATCTACTTCCAATCACGAGCACTAACCTCCAGTTGGGCTCCATTACTTGACCTGTTAGTTAAAAATCAATCAAGAAATGATGTGAGTTTAGACAAACTTTGTAAGTAGGCATAACAAAAAAATCAATCACAAGTAAACTATTAGAAAATCCTAGTCAAATCCAACATAAATGCGATCCCATGATATGTTGAATATCATGGTTATACAATAATATCCACATACCCATATCACATTCAAATCACAATTCTATCACATTGAAATCACCAATCCCAACATCACATTATCATTACATGACCAGCACAACACCTTTATATACTACGACAATCAATTCCACATCCAGATGATTCATAGAAAATTCTATGCAATGCGATATCCAACATATAGTTATATACGAATTTCAAAGCAATTACATGGCAATATACAATCTCATCATTTCATCTCATGATAGAATATGCTAAACATCATTCAAATAGAGGTCTGTTCATCATTCCAATGCATGATCTAGCACATATCTAGGCCACCCAGGCTTATACACACCCCTTGAGTGTCATATCATAATCATATCATTGAGGCATCGATATCATAGTCATGTCATCCCGGCATATCACACTATGTCCATGCCATCCTGGCATATTACATCATATCCATACCATTTTGGCGCATATCATATCATACCCAATGTTACCCAGGGCATATCACATCATACATACATACATGCCACCCAGGGCATATTTCATCATATACACATGATGCCTAGGGCATATCTCATCATAGATCCATGCCACTTAGGGCATATCACATTACATATCCAATGCCACCTAGGACATACCACATCACATTAAAGTCATAAGTCACTGAGAACATATCATGTCATCATCGTGCCATCGAGGCACATCATATCATAATCGTGCCATTCGGGTAGCTATGCCACCAAGGCATATCCATACCCTATGAGTGTATATCCATTCCATCCCAGCATATCATTTCATGTGCATGTCATCCTACATATCATATTAAGTCCATGTCATCCCGACATATCATATCAGATCAATACATAATTATTTTACATTAGAAATGCAAACTCCAAGGTCACATAAATATTATGCAGCTATTACACGCCATTACAAGCAATCACAACCATCAAAACATCATCACATACCACAACAATCAATCATGGCCATCAAAAGACCAACATATACCACTGCAATCAATTACATCATCATAATAAATCACTTTACCATAATCAATCTCATTACAATAATCAATTATCATGTTTCAACAATCCATTACATTTTCAAGGTTCACGACTCATAAAATAAATACAACCAATTACAACATTTTAGAGTAGTTGCATAAGAACACACACACAACTTCATTATCTTCAATCATCATTGTCAAGTATGAAGTGAGAAAATACATGTCCTTATATAAGTCAATACATCACAGAATGACACTTATTAAATAACAATTTTATATGCATTTATAATCACAAGCTTATAGGCTTCACCGCCCAATTTCATACATGATGTCATCCCGATGTATCCATATCTCATAGGTAATACATCATATTCATGCCACTAAGGCATCCATGCTACAGAGGCATGTCCATACCCTACAGGTATTATGTCATATCTATATTTATATTGTGTCTATGCCGCCAAGGCACCATCATAGCCACCTCATATCCCGTCCGTGCCACCTAGGCACTATTATGTTTATTTTGTAACTATGCCCCCTAGGCACTGTTATGTTCGTATAATGTCTGTGCCACCCAGGCACTATTATTATACCTATGCTATCTAAGCATTGTCATTTATGTCTATGCCACCCAAGCACTGTCATTTATGTTCATGCCATCCAATCATTGTCATTTATGTATCTGTGCCATCCTTGTGAAATCATTACATAGCTATGCCATCAAACCATAATCATCACCTTTCACAGTATATTCACACTCTTAAGGTGTCATTGTCACATTCTTGCCACCTAAGCACTCGCATGTGTCAAATCATATTCACACCACATCTATATCATATCTATCTCACAATACATATAACAATTACACAATTTCATATCACATGTACATATGGTCAAATCCAAATTTCAACATAAACACATAGAAATCAGACCCATAAACAAAATCATAGAATACTCATCATTCTATTAGGCAACACATTCACATAATGTAGTAAGCAACATGCTATGCATAATCTTGGAATACTCGTCATCCCCATCAATTCCCACATTTACACAATATAATGCACATAACATAATCATAGGATATTCTTATCCTCATTCATTTCACACATTCACATAATATTATGACTATCATTATGATAAAAATTAGGGGACACTCATTATCTTCTCATCCACACAGTCACATACTATAATGAACATTACTGTACACAAAAGCATGAAATACTTTCTATTTCATCAGCCTACACATTCACCTATGCGTAATATTTCACACATTTGTAATACAAGAAGAATCATGGGATATATACTATCCCTATCAATTTAAACATGCTCGTATGTAAATTCATGGAATATTAGCTATCTCCATTAATGCACGCATCTACACAATATAATAAACATCATTGAAAATACGGTGCTTGTAATCATGGGATATTCACTATCCCATCAATCTATACATTCATACATGAACAAAAACAAGGATCCTACTTACCTTAATGAAGATCAATTTCATGGTTCCTCAAGTTCTATAACTTGCTTCCAATCTATGCTTAATTGGCCCTACACATATAACATGCACCAATAATCAATTCACATATGTTTCAAATGGGAAGTTCTACTCAATTCATAAAATAGGTGAAATCCACCTAATCATCTCATTAAGATTTATTCTTGATTCACTCAATTTTATATTCCAAATACTCATTATAGTGGAAACTATGACTCATTTCAAGTCCGGACTCCATATAGCCCAATTTTGGGGGATTCTTATTCAAAATACTACTTTAATGACTTATTCACTTAAAACACCCTTCTTAAAGTAGATAATCATTTTCAAACATTATTTGAGTCATCTACACATTTGATAAACATAATAAATACCAAAACAACCCCTTAGAGTGACAATTTAAGCTATTTTAACATGGTTTACAATAGTTACAAATTTCAGCTTTGTAGCCATTTTCAAGTTATCAATGAAGGGTTCTTAATGCATCATTTCCACATGAAAATTAATGAGATTTAAAGGGCATAACCCATTGTTTTCCTCCCTCTATTTCATGTACCATTTCAAGTAAAATACAACAAATTTTCACGTGCATAAACTACCCATATTATTGCCCATTCTTGGGAGGTTTTTCTAATGCAATTCAAGTAAAATTCACTCACTCCAATTACCTTTTACTACCCATTTTTCCACCTTTCCTTAGTCATCCAATTCGTGCATTTTAATACCTTATTTTAGAGGGTATTTAGTGGGTAATTAGGGTTGCAATCAAACCATCCATTTTATACTTCACTTCCCATTGAGGCATTTTATCAAACATGTTATGTGTATCATTGATTTATAAATTTTTAGCAACAAGTAACATTTTCCATGCATTCTCCACTATACATAATCTGTTTTCATCATAATTATCAGCAAAGTAAGATTAATAACAACTCAATTAAGCCTTAAATCAGATCAACTTGCTGCCCAAATCATCATTCATGCATTTTATCAAGCATGTGAATTGCATTGCATTAATCTTGAAATTTTCGGTAATAGGCAATATGCCTAACAAATTTTCAGCAATATACATTTAATTATCAATACAAATAACATCAAAATCCATTATAAATGAATTAAATTAACCCAAATTGAATCCATGGTAGCCCACTTCATCAATCACATACCCAACATCCACCCATATTGCTGTCCACAAATATGGGTAAATTTCTAATGCTCAAACAACCTCAAATCCTTGTAATTAATGTAAATCATTTCCCCCATGAAGATTGAAAATAAATCATGCGTTACCTCCCTATACAAATCATGAGTTTGCAAGTTGCAACCCTAAAAATGAAAATAAGTGGAATTGATTTGGGAAAGATGCTTACCTCTTTAATTTCTCTTGATTCTACTCCAAAAATGAAGTTTTCACTCCAAATCTCCACTCCTCTCCACGTGTAGCAGCAATAAGATGGAGAAAACAGATTTCTCTTCACCTTAATCATGTCCAAATGAGTGGGATATGGCTTCACAATTTGTGGATGATCAAATGGACGTGGAATCAAGGTTTTTCCTAGCGAAAATCCAATGAAAATGAGAACGCAAGGGCTATTTGAGTTTCTCTTGTGCGTGGAGGTGACAAGGAAGAATGAATGGGTGCTTTTGGGGTGTGGTGGAGAACATAAAGTGCTCTTGGTTTTGGTGCTCCAGCAATGCATGTCTAACCCTACATGTGCAACCAAATTTCTCCTCATTTCATTAATTAAAGCACCAATTAAATTACCTAACCATCCAACTCATAATTACATTAAGTTGAACAAATAATTCTTTGCAAAAATTTTAATTTAATCACTTGTATAATCATCCCAATTTAATTGATTAGAAAATTTTTCCTTACATCAAAATCTAGGATGTCACATCTTGGCAAGCCGGTCTCCGATTTGCATGGAACCCTAGGTGGTTTCATTGCGAGGTGCCTTTAAGAAGCTGCCTATTATTGCGAGAAATCATTTGCTACTCTCAACTCATGTTCTTCATCTTCCTTTCTTTCCTGTTGTTGTTTGCTTTTAATCATTGTTTCTGTCCTGGCCTACAATCGCTAATGAGCTCATAATATATCATATTTTTATACCTAAATTCACATACTTTGGATCTTATTTTGACATAAATTTAGTAGTTTATATTGAATTTTGAGTAAAAATTTTACTTAAGAGAGTTTCTTTCTATTTTAGGTGTTAAAATCTGTAAAAAGAAGCTAAAGATCACAAAAGGTGTCACTTTTAGGCAAATACTAGTACTAATAAAGTTAGATTTGGAAAATATGTTAAACATAAAAGTTTTATCCATTATTTTTATCTTTCTAATTATTTAAGAATTATATGATTTAGAGTTTAGATGAGAAAGTTATGACTAAAATACTACAACTTTCTCCAGTAGCTGATACATGTCCAAAACTTCACTATGTTCGAAATAATAATTTTGTACACTGACAACAGGCATCAATTTGAGGCTAGAAAAAATTATATATGGAGGCTAATTCAGAAAAATTGATCAACATGAAAGTTGTATATCTTGAAATTATTGAATAAAAAATCAAGAATAATTTAATTTCGAGTTTGATCGATAAAGTTATGATCAAAACACAGAAACTACTTCAGAACTGCTATGTTCGAAAAATAACTCTAGACATTGAAGTTGAGTCCGAGAACATATCTCCATACAAGCTCAATCTAGATTGCCTCTGCTACATCCAAATCTTGGTTTTGCTGAGTCCAGATTGCCTCTACTGTGTCCAAATCTTGGTTTTGTAGAGTCCAAATTGGCTCTGTTGTGTCCGAGTCTAGCTTTCTTACTTTTGCAATGTTCGGATCTTAAGTCCTAGAGTCTAAACTTTGGCAATGTCCTGGAGTACTTTTGAAAAGCTAATTTCTTGGTGGAAGATTTGCTGTAGTCTAAGACATGCAATTATGGAGTTATAGTCTAAGGCTGATTTTTAGGCATAAAGTGCTGCAATTTTGAGAAATTATCTTTGGAAGCTAGACATTGTGGTAACTACTTATTTAGAAGTTACAGAATTTTAGAAGATGTGGAATTGAGCCTGTTTAGAAGTTGCTAAATTGTGAAGTGCTTAGTTGTGCAAAAGTTCAAGTATTGATTGGACAAAAGCCAGAGATGTGTGCAACTTGTGGTATACTTGGAAACTTGGTTCTCTGCGTAAGAGGTATTGCAATTTGTAAAACCCTACTATTGGGTTATTTAAGGAGACGTCCATAGCAGAGTGGAGAGAGAAGGACAGACAGAGTTTACCACTGAGAGTTTATGGGAGAGAAAGTTTTGTAAGGAAGCAAAAGAGATTTTGACTTCTACAAACATGCATATTATGAAGAGTTTTTTTTTCTTTTTAGTATGAACCAATTTTTATTTTTCTGGGGCGAAGATGTAGCCCTCCTTGATATCCCATGTTAACTAGGATTGTTGGATTATCAATTTAATTTAATCTTGTTTTATTCATTATGTTTATTGTAGTCACCTAATTTGTTTAATTGCTTGATTACCGATTTCATGAATTAGATTGATTGTCTGAGAAAATATGGTTAAGGTATACACCATATGCTAAACCATATTTTAAGAGCTTTCTTGAATGAATGAGTATACGACTAATGTAGACACCATATGCTAAACTATTTTACTTGGTTTGCTAAAATTCTCCTGATCTTTATAATTTTTTAATTTCAATTACACTACATGCCATTGTTTACTGGAAATTCGATTGCAAGTGTATGGCATCAAGTTTTATAGTATATTGATGAGTGAGTGTCATATTCACAGGGATTGTATATTCTAATTACTCACTAGCTATTGCCTTGAATAATTCTAACTTTATTTGGATAACCAAAAGATAAATAATTAAATGACAAATAGAATGGATAACTTTGAATAAAATAAATCAGGGTATGAAAACTATAGAGGATTGATTTCATTTATGCTTTCTTCATGGTGTTCGTATTACCAATTGATCATAGCATTGGGTTATAAATTGAGAATGTAATAACACTCATTTCCCTCTCTTGAGTGCCAAGTAAAGTATCTATCTTAACACTCTAATTTCAATATCCCCATCAAAATTAGAATATTAGAAATGCATTAAGATCTAGGATTCTCTAGAATGATTTCATAAAGCCTAGAAGCTCTCCCAAGTCATCTATAAATTTATGTTGTGATACCTAGATTCTATTTGGAGTCACCTCTTTCGATCATCAAACCCTAAGTACATTATCATTCAATAGATGGCCAATCAATTGAAGGTACTAACTACCAAATATCACAAATAACCCATTATACATAATTAATTAAGCAAATCATTGATTAATATATGAAATTCAAATAAAATCCATCTCCCCTTTAGAATGAGAAGATTAGCTACTCATGATGGAGAATAAATCAAACAAATAATCATTCAACATCATCAAAGTTTAAATCCCCAAACTAAAATTCAAGATACAAAGAAAGAAAAAAATTAAAATAAATAAATATTAAGATATTGCCCTTTCAACTTGACTTGCAATCCTTGAATTCACTCTTACTTTTAAAAACCTTGGTCTTCTCTCCTTCAAAGCCTCCAAAAATAACCCTAAAAACCCTAGCAAAAGCTCTCAAAATCCTAGCAAAGGAACTCCCTCAAAAAGCCTCCAGAAGTAGGTTTTATCTCACCTCAAAATTAGAGAAAAGATCCTACATGGTACTATTCACAAGTGCTAGAGCTGTGGCCCCAAAATTGGTGTTGCGGTGCCAAATTCGCTGTCTACCAGATATAGGAGAAGTGTATACTATTTTATGTATATATTTCTCATATGATATTGGAATTATGTTATTCTTAATGTGTTGGAAATATAATTCTAAGATCTACAATTTTCATGTTTATCACTTTCTCAAAATATTCCAAAACATATACAAAAAATTAGATACAAATGAGACCTTTGTCATATTTAGCTAATCTAAAGTCTAAGATAGTTGCAGCATTTTGGCCACAACTTCCATATTTCATATCAAAATCCTATAATTCTTGATTCATTTAATGGGTAACTTCGAGGGCTTCAACTTTTATGCTTACTACATTCCTGAACCCATCTACATATTTAACAAAAATGGCCTTGAATTAGTGCTTATTTCACATATTGCTCCTTTTTCACATTGTTTGATACCTAAAACACCAACTAACTTCATTAAGTGTAGTTTTTAATGAAATATGATTATAATCTAATAAAATCATGTCAAATAAAGATAAAAATATATGAATTTATTTATTAAATAAGGTCTATAATGAGCTCATTAAATACTCTCAAACTTAGCTTTTGATCATCCTCTAGCAAAATAACAATTATGTCTCATGAGACATTCAAGATAATCTCAATTAAATAATAAAGAACATGCCAGAAGAATTACACATATACACATAACTCAGAAATTATTCAAAACACTTACCAAGTAATCTCATGAATCTCATACTTCATCAATTCCTCATAAAGTGAAATTTTGTGTGTGCTTTGTTAATATCTTGCTACATGCATGGGTCTCAATCAACAATATTCAATTTGATGATTCTAATGGTCTCCATAAAACATCCCATTGGCTTGTTTTTCATAATCCCTCTCCACTTATGTAGGAAACTCTATCCACTTAGACCAATAGGTTTTTGTTAAACTTATAGCGGGGCCTTAGGTTTAGCCAATAGAGAAAAGGAATAAGAATTTATAAAGTAAGAGATCATAAATAAGTTACATAGAACTGATCATTCTCTTAGCTTTTTGTTTGGGGTTCTCTTTCATTTTATGGGTTGTATTACTACCACACCCCCAAACTTATTTTCTTTTGAGTTCATTGGGATGCGATCCCCCTAATTGAAAGATGAATCCTTACTAATTCTTTTCTTTTTTGTCCCTTTTCATTTCCTTTTGAAAATTTTTTTCAATTCCCCAAAACTTATCTTCTTTCGCTTCACCTGTACCTCTTAAACAACCATGTGTATGAAATATGTTTCTTAATAGGTCAAATATGATTTTTCAAGTTGAAAGGATCTAGATAATGAGGCTAAAGAAAGATCAGTTGAATGGAGGTCTTTCACATACTTTGCATATGTCATTCTTTCCTAGGGCTCAATGGGGACATTAGTGACATGAATGTACTAGGTTAGCTTGAAAGTCTCAAACTGATCAAAGAATGCCTAAATCATTTCCAAGTAAACATGTAATCTAGAATTTTGCCTTAAGGGATAATCAAACAAGTTTTAGCATGCTCATGTTAATCAACATATATCATTGAATTCGCAACAATCTCAACTAATACACATAAACTTCACATAATCATAATATAATGCGCTCAACATAAATTTCATTATTCAATCACAAGGTAGTGCCTATCCTTCCTTCTAAATCATGCACAATGGCAATAAAAAATTGAGCATAAGTTAATGATCTTCAAGAGAGAATAATGTAACCCTATTCAATTTTATCAATTTCACACAATTAATCTCAATTTTTTTAGCTAAGTCGTAAAAAATGAAGCTCATTAAAAGAATTTATACCTAAATTCAAAAAATAATTCCTATAATTGAATGAAAATCATTGAACATTTCCATATACCCCCAAACTTAAACTAAACATTGCCTCAATGTTAAAAATAATGCACAAGGGGGAAAAAAACTTCCTTCTAGGGACATCGTCTCCTTTGATGGTGGAAGAAGGTTGCTTTTGATGTTGTGCGCAACTTTTTGAAGGGGTTACCTAATATCAAGAAAATAAACTAAGGAATAAATTGATAAACTAAACTAAACTAATAAAAATAAATGAAAGATAGAGAAAATGTGAAAGGTGTTGCCTCCCAAAAGTGCTTTGTTTATAGTCTTAGCCCAACTATGATCTTCCTCATTCTTTGAAATGAAATTTGGCTTTTTGGTGATCCAGTTCTTTAAATCTTAGCATCGGCTTGTGGAATTTTTCAGGTGCAGACCATGTAATGGCTGATTCATGTTCCCTCAACACCAAAAGCCAATTTTCTTCTTCCAAACCTGTAAGAGAAGAAGAAATAATTCCTAAAAAGGATGAATCAATGCCTAAGAATGCATTCCTGAGTGATGTGGCAATTGCTTTAATCCAATGCAACTTTTACTATTTCCACCAATTATTCTTCTTCCACCGCTTCTGCCTTGTTGCTAATTTTCTCTTCTAATGATGTTTCCAATGCTAAGACATGCTCCATGACTTCCACATAACTTGTCATATCCTGACTAACAAAATCTACAATACAATTTTCCAATGAGTATTGAACACTTTCATTAGTAAAACCAAAACTTACATAGTCATTCAAAATTTCAATCCTTTTACACATATTCTTCTCAACTGAAATGTTCATAACATGGTGATTGTTAAACCTTACCTCATCATCATGAAAAACACCTTTGTTTGGCTTAATGGTAGAATTTACAAGTTGACCAATTTGAGTTTTCAAAGACTTAATAGATGCATTTATATTTTCTATATGTGTCTCAATGCTATCAAGTCTTGTTTCATTCCTTGCAAATTTTGCTCGGCTTTCTATCACAAAGGTACTCATGAGATCTTTGAGTGAAGGCTTTCTTTTAGTTGGTTGATAATGGGTTGGTATGTTATTTCCATGATAGTTACTATAGCCCCAATTGTTCACATATTGCCCCTCTTCATTATTATGACTTGTAGTCATGTATGATCCAATTGTAGAAGAAGATTCTCCCAAAATTGGAACTCCCTTTGATGCTAAATTGGCTACTACTAGTTAGTGAGTTAGAGATAACATTTGTATAGTAAGAGCTCTAATTTGATCCATTTCAACACAACTAAAGACTTGTCGTACAATATTATGTTCATTAGGCCAGTGGAAGGTGTTGAGTCCCATGTCTTCAAGCGAAGAGATTTTTGCATGCACAATTAAAAGAGCAAAATAAATTAAATCAAATAATAATAAAAGAAAAGAGAAAATAGAGTATAGTAAAAGAATATAAAAATTTAAATTAAAGCTAAGATTATCCATTAACAATATTAGTGAATAATCAAAATAACATTAATTCTCAACAATGGCACCAAAAACTTGTTCACTAGAAATTTGATCGCAACTGTATGGTGACAAGTTTTATAATATAGTAATGAATGAGTGTTGTATCCATAGGGATTGGGTATTCTAATTACTCATTAGCTATCGCCTTGAATAATTCTAACTTTATCTGGATAACCAAAAGATAAATAATTAAATGACAAATAGAATAGAGAGCTTTGAATAAAATAAATTAGGGTATAAAAACTCTAAAGAATTGATTTCATTTATGCTTTCTTCATAGTTTTCTCAACGTATAATCGAATGATCATAGCATTGGGTTATAAATTGAGAATGCAACAACAATCAACTTCCTGTCTTGAGTGCCAAGTCAAGTATCTATTCTTAACACTCTAATTTTGATATCCCTATAAAAATAATAATATTAGGAATGCATTAATATCTAAGATTCTCTATAATAATTTCATAAAGCTTAGAAGTTCTCTCAAGTCATCTATGAATTTATATTGTGATACCTAGATCCTATTCGGGGTTACCTCTCCCAACTGTCAAACCCTAAATACATTATCATTCAATAGATGACCAATAAATTGAAGGCATTATCCACCAAATATCACAAATAACCCATTGCATAATTAATTGAGCAAATTATTGATTAATCCATGAAATCCACATAAAATCCATCTCCCATCTAGAATGGGAAGATTAGCTACTTATGATGGAGAATAAATCAACCAAATAATCATTCAACATCATTAGAGATTAAATTCTCAAAATAAAATTCAAGATACAAAGAAAGAAAGGAAATGGAAATAAAGAAAGCTTAAGATCTTCCCCTTTCAGCTTAACTTCCAATCCTTGAATCCGCTCTTACTTTTAAAAACCTTGATCTTCTCTCCTTCAAAGCCTCCAAAAAGAACTCTAAAAACCTTAGCAAAAGCTCTCAAAACCCTAACAAAGGAACCCCCTTAGAAAGCCTCTAAAACTAGGTTTTTTTGTGCCTCAAAACTAGAGAAAAAATTCAGTACAAAACTATTCACAAGCCTTGGCGCCATGACACCAAATTCACTATCCGCTAGATATAGGAGTAGTGTATACTGTTTTGCATATATATTTCTCATATGATATCAGAATCTCATGATTCTTGATGATTTAGAAATATAATTCTAAGATCTACACATTTCATATATATATATATATATATATATATATATATATATATATATCTTCCTCAAAATATGCCTAAATATATACCAAACATCAGATATAAATGAGACCCTTGTCATATTTAGCAAATCTAAAGTCCGAGATAGTTGTAATTTTTTGGCCACAACTTCCACATTTCATATCCAAATCCTATAATTCATTATTCATTAGATGGGAACTTTGAGGAATTCAACTTTTATATTAACTACTTTTCCTAAATCTATCTACATATGTATCAAAAATGGCCTTGAAGTAGTGCTTGTTTCACATTCAACACCTTTTTCACATGTTTTGATACCTGAAACACCAACTAACTCCATTAAGTATAATATTTAATCAAATATAATTATAATCTAATAAAATTATGTCAAATTAAGATAAAAAATATATGAATTTAGGTATTAAATATGGTATATAATGAGCTCATCAGCCATAGGTACTTAGAATGGGAGAAAATACTTGATTTAAACTCAGAGGCCTAACGATAATAGTCATATATTTGATAGAACAAACTTATGATAATAAATTGAATCTAACATCCCCATAACATAGGATATCATTGAGTAGTGAAATCAGATCCTTAGACTCTTGTAACTTGAGAATCTCTTTTACATTACTCTCCATCATTGTTTTCTATTATTTCTCTTAATATTTAGATTTATTTAGTCTAGACTACATCTTTTTAGGATAGTTTTAGTTTCGGTAACTAAATATAGTTGAATCAGTTTAAACAGTTCTCTATGTGATCAACTTTTGCTTTGCACACTATATTGCTATACACTCATGCACTTGCAAGGAATTATAATTTGACCATTAACTTATTGGCATCATTGCTGGGGAATTGATTCCAAATTGATTGGATTAATTTAGTTATACTTTTTTATTTATTGTATTCAGGATTTTTAGTTATTTAATTTTTCTTTCTTTCTTTTGCAGAACTATGTATGCATGGAAGATGATCACTAAATTGAGTGCTACTTCCCTTGAACGATCGTATTAATCGTATTGAAGGAGAAGAACATATGGATGAAAACATGGATAATAGAGTGGCTTAACAAGCTCAACAGTTTATGAAGGAGTTTGCATGCCCAAGTATAGAAATTTCATCCTCACGTATAGTTTGGAATGAAAATGGTAGGAACTATAAGTTGAAGCTTGTACACTTTAATATACTTCCTTCTTTTCATGGTATAGATACAGAGGATTCCTTAACAATCATTCATGATTTCTATACAACTATTCAAACTTTTTTTTTGTAAGGTCTAACTGAGGATTAGTTATGCATAAAATATTTTTTGTACACCTTGAAGGATGCAGCGGAGACATGGTTCATGTCATTGGCTCCTGGGTCACTTACTACTTAGGATGCAGTTTATAACAAGTTCATTAGTAAATTCTATTCTCATGCTAAAATTGCAGAATTGAGATGTAAAATTATAATTTTTTCTCAAATGGATGGTGAAGCTTTCCATGTAGACTATCAAAGATTTAAAGTGATATTGATTCAATGCCCTTACCATCGATATCCTTTAGAGTTACTTAATCAATTTTTTTATGATGGACTGACATGGCCATGCCAAGCCATGGTTGATAATGTTGCAGGTGGAGCAATGAGAGAAAGACTCCAGAGGAGACATGTAATCTGTATGAGATGCTTAGAGCAAACTCACAACAGAAGAGTGTTAAAGGTAGGTCCTTGGGAATGTATGAGGTAAACTCTATGTTGGAAATGAAACATAGAAGAAACAAAATTCATGGCGAAGAAAATTTCAGAACAAATGATGCTTGTCCACCTGCATGATATAGGATTTTTGCCGTCATCAAGATTGTTTGAAGATCAAAGATGGAGCCAAAACAAACAATCAAAAAATCCAAGCAAGCCGCTTTGATTCGTAAAGAAGAAGAAGATTATAGCACAAGCAAAGTACTCTTTTAATGGGGTCTAGCAGCTTGCATGGTGTCATCGATTACAAAGCCTTTTGTCCATATCCCTTCATTTTTTTAGTGGTTTGGGTGAAAATACTTGCCCAAGTTGGAATTATCAATGTGCTTTAAGAGAGCTTCTCCATAGGGTTGATTCTTTGACAAAACAAATGGTTTCCACAACTTCCATTACGGTCTCTTCCATAAGATAGAACCCATTTAAGAGCTACATACGACATCCTAATTGCCAAATTCCTAGTTGGATCGATAGCCAAATTCGTGGCCCAAACACAATCCGCACCATCGCAACCATGGTGCAAATCCACCTCGGCTCTTCACCCATACACTAATGGTAGAATCTCGGGACATGCATGGAGTGGAGATGCTGACTGGCGAGATTGAGAGTTTGTAGGTGGAGGATGCACTACAGAGGACGCTGGAGTTGGTGGACAACTACCGGTGCTGGAGCTATCTCTACCTTCTCACAATGGAATGAAGCATCGTCTCTATTCGCATCTTGAAAATGAATGCCCCTCCAAATCATATAGGAAGAATGGAAACTCATAAGCTTGTCACCAGCGCAGGCGAAGACAGAAATCCAGCTTTGATGCATACAATTTTCAGATCGCATGGGGAACATGATAGGATGAAGTCGTGTTGGAAGCAAATACACTACCAAGTCGTGTAACGCAGGCAGCATTGCGGGTAGGAAGACGACATCCAATTTTCTCTTTAAGGCTGAAACAAAAGCAAAGATTTACATAAAATGACTGATGAGGTTGCACAAGTACGCAGAGATAATGCAAACATGGCGGCCTAGTTGACGATGGCGCGGGGACCACCGAGTCTTCACCTGCACAATCCAATCTCTCCACTTGCTCAGTCCAAGGCTTCCACAACATCAGATAATACTTTTGTCTGCTCTCCCTTTATCCATGCAGACGACCCTAATGGAAATCACCCAAGCAAGAACTACGCAGTTGAAATTGAATGGCTATGAAATTATCCGCGCACCTTATCTGCGCGGTTGAAAAAATAGTTGTGGCACTAGATGGGAAGAAGTAGGGCTGATTCAGGTTACGTAGACAGTGATGTTTCCACTTGGGTTGTGCAAACAAGCTACTCGTCGCTGGCAAGTTATCCCAAAATGCACAGAAGGGACTTTCCACTAAACCGAAATTGCATAGATGAAGCCTCTTAAGACCGTGCAAACGGAGTGCCTTGGCCGCGCAATTGGTGCTCCACCTGCATAGATTGGGATGAGCCTGTGTCCCAGCAGTCCACATGACTCCGTTATTGCACAAGCAAAATTATGCAAGTGAGAGAGATTTTTGTCCACTGAACACTAACATTACTTACAAACTGCCTCTGCAGATGGGCAAATTTAGGCAAAGTGACCTCGCCAACCAGCTTGCAGAGTTAGATTATCTTCCCTCTATGCAACATCTACTTGCGTAATCAAAGATATATTATTGGATGGGGTGCGCCGTTATTATATGCAGAGGCAACAACATGTAATTAGACCTTTTTCAGTTGAATGCATGACTACTCCAGGATTGCTCAAAACCAGAATGAGCCAAAACCAGTAACGGTGACTGGATTTGACCATGCCAAGCAGATAAAGGGTATGGAAATTGGCTAGCATCCACAACTATCTCTAAAGTATAATCTCTAGGACATTGTTGATAAAGCCATAAGCAAATTTTCCAGCAAAAATTTTGATGAGACATCCAAGTAATAATATATATGAACCATACAACCAGCACCGTCCACATTTCTTTTGGGATTAGAATTCCCCTGGTAGACTAAACAACTAGGCACCATGCTGTGTAATTGAAGCATTATTTAATGGCTAAAATTGCTATCTAAATTCAATGGAAAAAGGACCAAATGGAATTGAAGGCCCCACTTAAAATAGAATATGCAATCAGAAATAGAATTCTCATGAGTCATGAGACGTTGCTAGAAAAGTGAGAAAGCCCAAATGGTATTGGATGAATTTCTACAACATGTCCCATCAATTAGATTGTTGGAAACTAAGGCTTTAATAAAATGTTGTACAGGTGATGGTAATCATGAAATCATGTTAGTTGAAATAGCTTGATGGGAGAACTTCTAGAGAAATGAAATTTTTGTTGAAGATGTAAAGAGGCCATCATGTCTAGAATTTCCAAATCATCCATCTGAGATGGTGTGGACAATAATAGCTTGAGCATGCAAGATCATTTTCATGTTATGGTCATAATTGAAAATGTACAAAACATAGCACATGATGACTTAAATTAATTGCACAATACCTATATTGGACATGCATCCAATTAATTGGATTTTGGCAATCCAGACTATTTTGGAATATTTTAATTAAATTAATTAAAATATTTGGATTGACCAATGGTGCAAATGGAAAAATGTCCAAATGGTGGAGTTGGAGTTTCCAAAAATGCCCCTATGGTGGAGGTGGAATGCCTAGAACTCCCTAATGGTGGAGCCAGAATTCCCAAACTGCCCAAATGGTGAAGCTGGGCATATTTTCTTAGAATTCTCAAACTACCTAAATGGTGAAGCTGGACACATTTTCTTGGAATTCCCAAAATACTCCAAATGGTGAAGCTGGGCTCATTTTCCAAGAGTTCCCAAGAATGTCCCCATGTTGAAGCCGTCATCCCAAGCATGCTCCTGTTTTGAAGCTAAAATTTCTAAAATACCCTCAGAAGACCTTAAGCCTATAAATACCCCTTCCTCTTCTTATGAAAGAAGAATTCTTTTAGGGAGAGATTTTGGAGGAGGAGCTCGAGGAGTCTTCAAGAGGCAGGTGAATCACTTGATAATGGTGGCCTTTTGCCACTAGTAATTTCTCTAGTGCTTAAGAGAATTCTGCCATGGCCCCACCATGGAACACACATGGTGCCACCCATGTTGTGGTAATAGTAGGTCCCATATGGCCAATGGATAACAGGATAATGCTGAATTAGATATTTTAAACACATTAAAACCTGTTTAAACTCTGATTAAACCATGTAACGGCCTTATAAATTAGGAAATTAATGGTATTATATTAAATTAACTAAGAACTATTATTAGCACTAATTATTTTTATTAGTGTTAATCATGATTAGGCTTAATTAACTTAAAGTATAATTAGGCTTAATTCATGTAACCTAAATCTTTGATCTCTCATAAATGGCAGAGATCGCCCGCTTGCAGTTTTCCATAGGATATTGGAAAAAATCACTCATCAACTCATCCAAAAGCCTAAGTCTAGGATTGAGTCACTAAATCATGACTCATCGAGTCACTGAGTCATGATTCATCAAGTTAAACCTTAGCATATTCTATTCATCAAAATAGTCAAATCCAGTCATCCTAGTCTCACTCTTCCTAAGCTTCTCATGGGTAATTGAGAGAGCCGAGCTAAATCTAGTTATCTTGGTCCCATTTTTCCTAAGCTTCTCATGGGTAATTAAAAGAGCTGAAATATACCTAGTTAACCTGGCCTACTCTTCTTAAGCTTCTCATAGGTAATGAGAGAAAGCTGAACCAAACCTAGGTCACCTATTTTCTTCTGGTTTCTTTCAGTTCTAAACACAATAAAGATCACTCAGTCCTGCGTCCTTCCGGGATATGCCAATTGGGTCACAAAACACCTACTATTTCTATGGTTTCTTATAATCTAAATAACAAAAATTACCTGATCTTGATTTCACTTAGGATAAACCAATCAGATCAAAATACCCATTTTCTAGGTTGACCCAATGTCTAGCAACGCAGTCTAGAGCTGTATCATCCTATCCGCCCATTGACTTGAGGCGATCTCTTAAATATTAAGTCATCACAATGTGCTCGACGATCTTAAAGATAACACATATCTATTTTGAGAGAGAGAGTGTATTTTATTTTTGGGTTTCTAAGATGCGTTATACTTTTTTCTTTTATTCAAGGGTTTCTCCCATTGTGGAGATGTAATTAGGACCACTTATGCTTCGGGATGTGAACATACAATTTTTCTGATGTACACAGCAAGTATAATCAATTGATGATAATCAATAAAAAATAAAAAATGTTTGATTCATTCTTAAAAATGACAAATATCTACATGTTGTTCCATTTATTATTTTTTCCCTTCTTTTTGTACTTGTTACACTCTAACAATAATCTTTCTATGCAAATGGCAAAGATGGCAAAGTAGGTGAAGATGTTTTATATTCATGATGATAAACCAGAAAAAGACTACTCCTGCTGAGGTATGTTCAATATGTGGTATTGCTAATCACTCACATAATGCTTGTACTTCTAGTGAAAATTTTGTAGGGATCTCAGAGAAAGTAAATGCAATGAACTTCTATAATCAGCGATTATGCAATGACCCATATTCAAACACCTATAATCCTGGTTAGAGAAATCATCCCAACTTTTCATGGAACAATAATCATAACCAAAAACATGCAGGAACATCTTTTTAACCTAAGAAGTTTACTCTTTAAGAGACAGTTTAGACTTTTGTCCAAGTAATTGAAATAATTTTTCAGAATGTGGAGGCATTAATAATGAAGATAGAAACATAGTTTGGGTAGATTACTGAAGCTATGCAGAGTCACACACCAGGAAAGCTAACAAGTCAGCCTAAGCAAGCAAAAGCAATCACTACATTGAGAAGTGGAAAGATAATTGACAATAAAGTGGGTACAAAACTGACCAATCGAAAGTTTATATAGGAGCTGACAAAGAAAAAAAAGGCACAGGAGAAGTGCATTCAAGGAGGAATGTGTTTCCAATAGTCGATGCTTAGTCAATTACAAACTACCACTGCCTTATGATCCCCCAACACATTTTCTAGAAAGATTGAAGTAGAGCATATTGGATAAGTCATTTTTTGATATTTATGATATCCTTTCCAACGTTAATGTTAACTTACCCTTACTTTATATGATTAAAAATATGCTAGCTTACGCTAAGTTTTTGAAGAAACTAAGCTCAAGGAAGCGTAAGTATGTGCCATTTATGAATGTGATAGTTTCAGAAGCAGCCAGTGCAGTTTTGTAGACCAATCTTGCTCCAAAATTGAAGGATCTAGGTAGTTTTAATATCACAATTATAGTTGGAGAAGGAAATAAGGTAAAGGCAATGTTAGATTTGGGTGCCAGTATCAATTTGATACCTTATTTTGTTTACTTGTAACTTGGTTTGAGAAATTTCAAAACCTACTACAATGTCTCAACAACTTACAGATAGATTATTTAAATATCCTAGAGGCATTGTAGAATATATTCTAGTGCAGATTGATAAACTAATTATTCCTATAGATTTTGTTGTAATTAACATGGAGTGGCAAGTGATTCCAGAGAGAGAGGTTCCCATTCTTCTGAGGCATCCATTCTTGGCTATAACAAAATAATAATAGATGTGTGGAATGGAAAATTGAAGATGACTATTATTGATGAGATTGTGGAGTTTTCTAATTATAACTCTTAAGCCTTACCCTCATATCCTAATGGTTGTTTTTACATTGATGATTTGGACTCACTTATATTATCTACATTTATGCAGCAGGAAACAAAAGACAAATTGGCAGTGGTGCTTACAACTGAACAATTCATTAAGGAGGATAAAGAAATAAAAAAGTTAAAAGAAGGGCTGGATAGTGCAAAGGAAGTACAAGAAGGTGAATTCACCAAGGAGGGATTGACACATTTGAATCCCAAATTGGCATCATCAATTTTCACACCACTAAAACTGGAATTAAAGCAATTGTCACAAAACTTATGTATTTCTTGGTGAAAATGATACACTTCTAGTTATAATTGCTACAGACTTATCCGTGATGAAGAAAATAAGTTGTTGAATGTCTTAAGAGAGAACAAGGAGGCTATAGGCTAGATTTTAGCTGACATCAAAGGTTTAGCCCCACCGTATGCATGCATAAAATTCTATTAAAGGATGATAGAAAGACTTCCAGGGAGGCTCAAAGAAGACTTAACCCACACATGTAGGAAGCTATTAGAGTAGAAGTGATCAAGTTGCTGTATGCAAGTATTATGTACCCATTATCTGATAGCAAATGGGTAAGTCTAGTTCATGTGGTACCAAAGAAATTTAGTATTTCTATTGTTAAAAATGATAATAATGAGTTGGTACCAATGAGAATGACTATAGGCTAAAGGATGTGCATAGACTACAGAAAACTCAATGCAGGGACAAGAAAGGATCATTTTCCTCTCCCTTTCATTGTTCAAATACTTGAACAATTGGGAGGACATGCATATTACTATTTTTTGGATGATTTTTTATGTTACAATCAGATTCCTATTGCTCTAGAAGACTATGAAAAGACAACATTCACTTGCCCGTTTGAAACTTTTGCTTATTCGAGAATGCCTTTTTGTTTGTGCAATGACCTTACAACCTTTCAAAGGTGTATGATATCAATTTTTTCTGATATGATTGAAAGGTTTATTGAGGTATTCATGAATGATTTTTTGTCTTTGGTGACTCATTCGATGATTGCCTTAATAACTTGAAATTGATGCTAAAGAGGTATGTTGAAATAAATTTGATATTAAGTTGGGAGAAGTGACATTTCTTAGTTAAGCAGGGAATTATGCTGGGACACATTATTTCTAGTAAAGGCATTGAAGTGGACAAGGAAAAATAGAGGTGATTGCTAAGTTGCCTACCCCAACTTGGAGTAAGAAGTTTTCTTGGTCATACAAGTTTCTATAGACTATTCATAAAGGACTTTTCAAAAATTTCTAGACTGCCGTGTAACTTACTAGCTAAAGATGTGACTTTCTGTTTTGATGATGAGTACATTATTGTTTTTAATACCTTGAAAGAAAAATTGACTTCAGCTCTAATTTTGTCAGCTCCTGATTGGTCCTATCCATTTGAGGTTATGTCTGATGCATTTGACTTCACTGTTGGTGTTGTGTTAGGATAGAGAATAGATTAAGTGACTCATGTAATTCATTATGCAAACAAAACTTTCAATGAGGCATAATTGAATTACTCTACTATTGAGAAAGAATTGTTAGCATTTTTGTTTGCTTTGAAAAAGTTTTACTCATACTTAATATTTCTAAGATAATTATTTATTCTGATCATGCTGCATTGAAATATTTGTTGACTAAGAAAGATGCCAATCCCTAGTTGATTAGGTGGGTCTTGTTGCTTCAAAATTTGATTTGACAATCAAAGATAAGAAAGGAAGTGAAAATATTGTAGCTAATTATCTGTCTAGATGGGTGGAAGGAACTGACTTTGAGCAAGGAACAAAGGACAAAACCACTCTCATCAATGAGATTTTTCCTGATCAACAATTATTTTCTATGCAGAAGAAGGAACCTTGGTATGCTGACATTGTTATTTATTTGGTTAAAGGGGTTTTTCATCCAAATTTAAATTCACAGGGAAGGAAATGGTTACTATCTATAGCAAAATATTATTTTTGGGATGATCCAATTTTGTTCAAGCTTTATCCAGATCAAATCATTAGACATTACATACTAGAAGAAGAGCAGCAAAGCATCTTAAGTCATTACTACACATTTAACTGTGGAGGGCATTCTGGAGGAAAGAAGACAACTCTCAAGATTTTTCAATCTGGTTTTTACTGGCCAACTATTTTCAGAGATGCTCATACCTTTTGTTCAAAGTGTGATAGGTGCCAAAGAATAGGTAACATTGGTAAAAGAGATGAAATGCCACTCACAAGTAATTTGGTTATTGGACTGTTTGATATATGGGGCATTGATTTTATGGGCCCATTCCCACCATCTAATGGAAAAATATACATTTTTCTTGCTATTAATTATGTGTCTAAGTGGATTGAGGCAATGACTACTAAAACTAGTGATGCTAATATTGTATTTAGATTTCTAAAAGACAGGATTTTCACCAAGTTTGGCACTCTTAGAGCAATCATTAGTGATAGAGGTGCTGACTTTTGCAATAAGGTACTTACAACTCTTTTAAAAAAGCATAACATTACTCATTGGGTTACAAAACCTTATCATCCATAAACTTTTGGATAATTTGAAGTTAGTAATCGATAAATTAAAGCAATTCTAGAAAGGATAGTGAACATTATAAGGAAAGATTGAGTAATGAAGTTGATGATGCACTTTGGGCATATAAGACTACATTCGAGACTCCAATAAGAATGAGTCCTTATAGACTTATCTTTGAAAAAGCATGCCATCTACCTATGGAGTTGGAGCATGGAGCATATTGGGCCATTAAGAAGCTAAACTTTGATTTATAAAAGGCAGGTGAAGCTTCAGTTGAATGAACTAGAGAAGTTAAGAGATGAAGCTTATAAGAACGTTAAGATTTACATGGAGCGAACAAAGAGATATCATGATTAAATCATTCGCAAAAGATGCATAGAACCTGGAATGAAAGTTTTGCTTTATGACTCTTGTTTGCAGTTGTTTCTAGAAAATTGTAGTCAAGGTGGGTTGGACCATTCCTAGTGACACAAGTTTTCTCATATGGAGCTATGGAGTTGAAGAACTTGAGAACTAGAAATAAGTTCAAAGTTAATGGTGATCAAGTAAAGAGATATGTCAGAAATATCATGCCAATGCATTTGAATGAACTTGTTAGATTTTAGAATCCATGAAAAAAGAGTTTTTCTTGCAAAGACTTTAAATAATGCATTTCTTGGGGGGCAACCCAAGCTTTTTAATTTTCTTAGCATTTAGTTTAGTTAGTTGTTTGTTTTCTCCATTGAGATAATTTTTTTTTCATTATTGGTTTGATGTTTCTATTATAGAAGGAACAAATCTGATTTTAGATTGGGCATAGAAGTTTCAGATGATTGCAGATGATGTTTCAAGTGTTAAAACTACCAAAAAATTACAAAAAATGCCAAATTAATTTAAGAAAATGAGGATGAGAACGCACTTCATTCAAGAAAGCCCTTAAACTTAAACTTCTTTCATTATTTCACATTGAGAAAAATGTTTGGTTTAAGTTTGGAGGTATTTATTTGGGGATTTACATTCAAATTTCATATTTGCATTCAGTTTTGGATAACTTTTTCAAATTTGGGTATAATTTTTCTCTATGAGCTTCTCTTTTTATAACTTAGCTAAAGAAATTTGAGAGCAACTATGCTATAATGCTGAAATTGAATAGGATGGATTTTCTCTTAATGATCAGTGACATATGCTGAGTTTTTTTTATTACCACTGCACATGATTTAGAAGGAAGGATGACCACTACTTTGTGATTTAATTTTTTTCTGATAAGTCCTTTTTTATGATTGATGAAAATTCCATTAAGCGCATTATGTTATGATCATACAAAGTGTATGTGGATTAGTTGATGATGTTGTGAATTTAGTGATATATTTTGATTGACACAAGCATACTAGAACTTGTTTGGTTATCTCTCAAGGCAAAAGCCTAGATAACACATTTACTTGAAAGTAATTTAGGCATTCTTTGATCAATTTGAGCCTTTCAAGATAACCTAGTATATTTATATCACTAGTATCCTCATTGAGCCTTAATAAAAGAATGACATACATAAAGCATGTGAAAGACCACCATTCAACTTTTGTTGCATTAGCCTCATCATCCAAATCTTTTCAACTCAAAAAACTATGCTTAACCTATAAAGAGACATATTTTATGCACATGGTTGCAGAGAGGTATAAGAGTGCAAAAGAAGATAAGTTTGGGGTGTTAAAGAAAAGAACGTCAAAAGAAGAAAAAAATAACTAAAGGAAAGAAATCAATAAGGATTCATCTATCAATTGGGGGAACCACATCTCCATGAACTCAACAAAAAATAAGTTTAGGTGTGTGGTAGTAATATAGCCCACAACTAGGGTTCATAGTCTAATAAACGTGGCAAGAAAATAAGTTTGGGGGTGTGATAGTAATAAAGCCCATAATAATAAAAATAAAATAGAGAATGTTGAAATCCATAGTATGGCTTAACTCAAGAGGGAAGGGGTGAATTGGGTTTATGAAAATTCATTGCTTAACTGCTATTGAACCATCTCTCTCTTTTTGTACTCGTGTGTGGTGCATTGTAAAATATAATAAAACAACAATGTGCATGAAGGATAAAGCTAATAAACAAACGCAGACAAATAACATAATTTTTATAGTGGTTTGGGAACCCCATCCCTACATCCATTCTTCCAAGAGCACATACTCATTATGCCTTGGGTTCCCTTATATCTTATATAATGGAAGTACAATAGTGCTCCTAGTGCTTTTCTAGATTTCAACTCTAGGGGGCATAAACATAGTGCAACCAACACTCTTCTCAATTTCAGCTCCAGGAGGCATAAACACAGTGCTGCCAATACTCTTCTAGATTTTAGCTCCAAGAGGCATAAATACAGTGCTCCCAACACTCTTTTGATTTTCCCAAGCTCACAAGGAAACTCACTAGTTTCTAAGATCACCAATAAATTTGATGATTTTTCAGAGATTGCCAACAACTCTCTAGTTTTTAGATTAGCTAGAAAACTAATATACTTTACAAAGTGTTACTTTTCAGCATAGGGAAAGATGAGATCTTTTATAGCTCTAATAACACAGAAAGATTTAAAATCAATGGCTATAAAGATTTATAGATTAAAATTCTTAAAGGATAGATGATGGTTTAAGCTCTTGGCTATGGGTGAAAGGATTTGGATAAGATTACACTCATTTAAAATATCTTCCTTTACAACCTTTGAATCATCCAACTCATCTCCTTAAATGGATCTTCAAAAAATTGATTATTATAGATAAGAAAGTTGGGATTGATGCAGGTATGAGAGCAGCTTTGAATGAAGACGACCATTGAGATTTCTGCTGTAGGAATGCATGCTTTCTAATTCATCTTGATCTACTACAATGCTATTTTTTTATAGAGAGGAAGATGAGCTATTGTTAAAATATCTTTTCTCATTTTAACTTGACACAACTAGAAAACCTATAGTGCCACTTATTGTTGAAAGTGGTGATTGAGATAAATCTGTACGCCCAAAGTGTATGAGCATAAATGCTATTTAAATGCATGTCACATAATTCAATTAACCTTGGATAAGTCATGGCCTCTCTCTGTTTGCATTTATCTGTCATAAGTCTTGGATGAATTCTCCCATGAATTTTGTCTGTCAATCGATCCTTCATGAATGTGATTTGTTTGTAGTGAGTAAGAGACAAATTCTGGCACTATAGTCAAAGTCGAACTAGTCTACAGACAAATTCAGCTTTGTCTTGCTAGATCAGACAAAGTAAGGTGTTCTTCTTTGGTTCAACATTTATCTATAGAAAGCAACAGGTGAACTTTGGTGGTGAAGACAAAGTCAAACTAGATTGTCTCAGATAAATTTCTTGTTTACTTCATCTTGGACAAATTAAGCTCCGCACTTCACCTTTATAGTTGTCTGTATTAAGTTATAGACAAATGTGCTTGTGTATTGAAGTTCACTTTGTCTGAGTGATTACCTTATCTATGCAGCTTCATCTGTGCTCACTATGCCGCTTCCACTTCATCTTTTACTTTGTCTATAAAACAAATTTTGATGTTGTAGATGAAGTTGAATTCCTTGTTCTGCATTTGTTTGAGCCACTGATGGAGTTCATTTCTACAACTTCTTGTTTACTTCATTCTTGATTTGTCTATCTTCGCTTAGATGAAGTTGCTTCTATTTTGTCTTTACATCTTGCCTTCTTATCATTGGATGAATCCTTTCATCTGGTTTTGTTAATCAGGCAAAGTCTTTTCCCTTTAGGTATGATTATCTGGGCAACTATTTCATTGTCTTCCTTCTTTCCTCATTTCTCTGAGTGCTTGATGGAATTATTTTTTCTTACTTTGTCTCAGATAAACTCTGGCTAATAGATAGTCTGCAATTTAGGCTCTCTAATCATGGCTTCATCTTCAACTATTTCTATCATTGGATTTGTTTGTGTAGTTTTCTCTCTAAGTTTAACAAATAGAGCAAGCTCCTTTGTTACACATCTCCAAGTTTTATTTTTTCATCTTCTTCTTCTTCTTCCATGATCTTCAGCAATTTAATCCTTCTGAATGTCGTGACTATTTGATATGGCTGATTGTAGTTTTGCACTTAGAGATTTTATGTGCTTGCTACATTATTAGTTTTCAGATACATCATTTAATCATAATGTATTTATCCTCATATGATTTTAACATGTTCTGGAACAAGGATAATATACATCTTTATTTAGGCATATAATATGATAACTCAATAAGGATCAATGCGAATCATATAATTCAACATATATAATAATCAAGATTAAATGTACCATAAATATAAATATATTAAAGATGATTGTATGCTAGTATGATTTAAACTATTATGATCATGCATACGTTTCAAGCATATCATCAAATAGTAATCAATAATCATTAAGTCATAATCATATATTATAAATAATTTAAGCACTCATATTATTTCATCTTAATATAAGTTTTGTTATCATCAAAATCATATATAGTAATTCTAACAGAGAAAACCCTAAACAAAAAGGCAAGAGAGTGAACATTCATATGCAATTTAGTTATGATCTCTTGCTTTGTGAATCCTTACTTCTTTTCTTTGTTGGCCAAACCCAAGGCCCCATTACAAGCTTAACAAAGACCTATTGATCTAAGAGAATAGAGTGATCTACATTAGTAGAGAGGGATTATTAAAGCAAGCTTATGGGGTATTTTGTGAAGATCATGAGAATCACTGGTTTGCACATTATTGACTGAAAAACTTACATTCAGCATGAGATTAACACTTCACATATGTAATTTGTATGGCATGTTACTAAGTGTTTGAGAGAGATTTTCCTAACTGTTTCATCAATTCAATTTGCTAATTTGGTCGAGGATGATCAAAAGCTAAGTTTGGGGATATTTGATAAGCTCATAATATATCATATTTTTATACCTAAATTTACATATTTTGGATCTTCTTTTGACATAAATTCAGTGGTTTATATTGACATTTGAATAAATATTGCATTTAATAGAGTTTGTTTCTGTTTTAGGTGTCAAAATCTATAGAAAGAAGCTGAAGATCACAAAAGGCATCACTTTTAGGTAAATATTGATATTGATAGATTCAGATTTGAAAAATATGTTCAACATGAAAGTTTTAGCCTTTGTTCTTATCTCTCCAATTAATCAAGAATCATATAATTATAAATTTATATGAGAAAGTTATAACTAAAATACTACAACTATCTCTAGTAGTTAAAACCATGTCTAAAACTTCATTATGTCCGAAATAATAATTCTGGACACTAACAAAAGGCGTCACTTTGAGCCTAGACACCTCACATATGGAGGATGATTTAGAAAAATTGATCAACATAAAAGTCATAGATCTTGAAATATTTTGTCCAAATAATTAAGAATTACTATGTTCAAAAAACAACTCTGGACACAAAAGGTTAGTTTGAGAACATATCTCCATAGAAGTTAATTTTGGATTACCTCTATTATGTCCGAATCTTGGTTCTGCTGAGTTTGGATTGTTGGTTCCCAAAGTATAACTTAACCTAAGAGGGGAAGGGTGAATTGGGAATATAAAAATTCATTACTTAACCCCCGTTAGATCATTTCCCTCTTTTAATCCTTATGTGTGGTGTGATGTAAAGTGAATTATTAAACCGTAAAGTGCATGAACGATAAAACAAGTAAACAAATACACATAAACAATATAATTTTTATAGTGGTTCAGGAACCCCATCCCTGCATCCACTCTTCCAAGAATACATACTCATTGTGCCTTGAGTTTCACTATATCCAATATAATATAAATACAGAAGTGATCCCAATACTCTTTTAGATTCCAGATTTAGAGGAACATAAACAAGTGTTCCCAACACTCTTCTGGATTCTAGCTCTAGGGGGAAAAAACATAGTGATCCCAGCACTCTTCTGGTTTTCACGATCTCATTGGGAAACACACTAGTTTCGAAGATTACCAGCAAACTCATTGATTTTCTAGAAATCATCAACAAATCTCTGGTTTCAAGTTTACCAGAAAACTTACACACTTTTACATAGTGTTTCCTTCAAGCACAGAGGAAGATATGATCTCTTTATAGCTCTATGTAGTACAAAGATCTTCCCATAATGTAAACTAATGGCCATAAGCATATGCAGTTTAAGCTTGTTAAAGATAGAAGATGGTTTAAGCTCTTGGCCATGGGTGGAAGGATTTGCATAGGGTTTAGCTCATTTGAAAAGTATTCCTTCACCACCTTTGAATTGTCCCATCTTTTCTCCTTAAATAGCTTCTTCATATTTTTGACCATTGGAGAAGATGGGTTGTATTGAATGCAGAAACAAGAACATTAAATGAATAAGACCATTTGAGTTTTTGGTCATTGAAGTCTAGGTCTTTCTATTTTGTCTCGAGCACTACATCGCCATTCAGAAAGGATGATGAGCTTTGTTAAAAGGTGTTCCCTATTTGACTTGTCACAGCTTGAAAACCTTGTAGCATCGATTATTACCAGAAATGGTGACTAAGATAAGTCTGCATAATTATAACATGAGTGCAGATGCCATTGGAATGCAAGTCACATAAATCAATTTTCCTTTGACAAATTATGGCGTCTTTCTCTGTTTGCATTTGTCTATCATAAGTTATAGATAGATTCTTACATAAATTTATCTGTTAGTTAATCCTTTGTGAGTGAACTTGGTCTGCTGTAAGTAGCAAATGAACTCTAAGTGGCACAGATGAAGTGAAATTGATTAATAGATAAACACTACTTTGTCTATAAGAATTCCTCTAGGAGGTTTGTCTATTAGTAGTTCCTTTGTAGTTGTGCTTTGTCTATTGTAGATAACATACAAACTTTGATCTGCAAACAAAGTTAAACTAAATGATAGATAAACACTAACTAACAGACAAAGTATGATATTCTTCTTTTGTTCCAGCTTTATCTGGTAGAAGTGACAGATGAAGTTTGCTTTATCTTACTTGATTAGACGAAGTGTAATATTTGTCTAATGTAAGCGATAGATGAACTTTCTCTACTCTGTCTTGGATGAAATACTTTGCACATCGCATAGGTATGTCTGTTGTAAGTTGTAGATGATTGTGACTTTGTCTATTGAAGTCCCTTTTTGGTCCAAGTAGCTCCTTGTCTATTCAGGTTCATCTATGCTCACAGTGCAACTTCTACTTCATCTTTTGCTTTGGCTGCTGCTTTGTTTGTAGTAAGTAATATACGATTTGGATCCGCAGACAAAGTGAAGTCCTTCAATTATTCTGCACACTTCAAACAATAAAAGGGGTTTGTTCTCGCAACTTCTTTCTTTCTTCAATCTTCATTTATTTATCTTGGCTCAACTAAAGTTGCACTCCCTTATCTAATCATATTGCCTTTTTATCCTCAGACTAATCCATTCTTCTAACTTTATTGATCAAAAAAAGCTTTCTCTTCATTGTGCAAGGTTGCCTGGGTAGCAATTTCTTCTTTCTTCCTTTGTCTGAGTATTTGATTAAACTTCTTTTTTCTTTATCTTAGATAGGCTTTGTCTAGTTGGTATAGATAGCTCAAGTTTCTTGAACAAGTTTATGCTCTTCGACCATGGCTTCATCTTCAACTACTTTTATCTTATATTTGTCTATGAAAATTTTTCTTTGGATTTAACAAACAATGCAATCTCGTTGTAGCACATCTTCAAAGTCTTGTTTTTCTCCCATCACTTTTGTTAATGGAAGTTTCTTTTAGACAATTGTAACCTTTCTTATTGCTTGTCTTCAAACCTTTTGTTTTCTTCTTCTTCTTCCACAATTTTCATTAGTTTAGCTCCTTTGGAACGTAGCAGATAGTTGCGGCAATTTGTTACAAATCATGATCCTGCACTTGAGCTTTTCTGCACTTGCTGTGTTGTTAGATTTCAGATTCATGAACATAATGTATTTTATCCTCATATGATTTAATCAAATTGTAAAACAAGGATAATATACATCACTATTAAGTACATAATGTGAAAGCTTAAATAATTATGCTTAGTTTGATTTGAAAATTTTATATAGTAAAGAATAGTTAATGTTACCCACACCATAAAGTAACAATGCATGCTTATATAATTAAACATTCGTGATTATGTATTTATGTTAATTAATATTTATCAATTCATAATCATACATATGATTGTTTAGAGATTTAGGCATATAAACTTCTTACAAGTTTTGTTATTATCAAAATCTTATACAATAATATTAACAATCTACCCCTTTCTTATGATGACAAATCTTTGACTTATTATTAATAATTAGGAAATTTCTTTTAATCTTTCCCTGAATATCTGACTTATATAATCCCATGGGTTTAACCCTTTTATCACTATCCTAATTTTAACTATCACTCTTACAAGTCTCTCATGTTTCTCTTTCCCTTTTTGTCAAAATAAAGAAGATTTAACCTGTAATATGTATTTACATTTTTCTCTATGTTCTTCTCTCTTCTCCCCCTATTTTGTTGGACCTTAGAATATTGTTTTCTCACTTGTGTTATCTAGAGCCTATGTATATATTACTACATAAATTTCTCTCCTCCTTTTAGTAATAATTATCATATAATTTTCTTTCTTATATAATAGCATGAGGTAATTTAATATAAGGACTAGTTTTGTTGTAATTTAAACATCTTTTAATAAGTTTACATAACAAATATATTTATGTTGAGAGCAATAATCAATCATAGAGGAATTAATAATGTATCATCAAAATCATACCTATGTGCTGAGCTAAAAATGAATTAATTTATGTAAATGTGGTGAAAATGCCTTGTTTTAGCTTTACTATTAAGTTCTTTTTAATGTATATCTTCTTTTGTTTTAATGGCTATCTGTCATTATTATTAGGAGGGACAGTTAGGAGTATTAATGGTAGAGTTGATGGATCACTTGGGAAGTGGAGAAGATTTTGGTCTTTTTCTTTTCTTGTGTTGAAAGAAAAGATGACCCTTCAGTGCTCACCAGGGTGATCATGGTGTCTTCGAGTTCTTCTACATAGTTGATTCAAGGTAAGAATGATGATGCCACTTTTAAGGCTATAGAAAGATATCTGATTCTTTAGGACAAGATTAATGAATTGAGGACTAATTTGGCTTTTGTTAGGGGTAGTAATGTTTATTTTACGCGTCTCTTGACTAAGAACTCCATGACTTATATGGAGGCCGTAGAGCGCATTAAACATTTGGAGACAGAGTTAGCCAGGGCTCATCACAAAGTTAAAGAGTTGGAGGCATTCATTGATATTTTGGCCAATTAAATATCTTACATTATGATTTGAACTCTTTATATGTAATATTGCAAATTTTTATACTCGCATTAGTAGTTTTTAATTTTCTAGTCTTTTATGAAGTTTTATGTTCGGTGATTTATGTTTTGTGTTTTATAGGATCATTGTTATAATGGTTTAGGCATTGGGTATGTGATTCTTAGCTAGATTATTAATCAATGTCTAAAATTGAAAATGCATGATCCTATTATGTCCTGTTTAAGTCTCTAAGACATGCAGTTTTATATTCTATTTGTGTTGCCAAAAGGATGATTACTTTAATTTGTTTTATGTGTCTTTTGGAAGTTGGTTGTGACCCTTTGTATTCTTTGTCTATGATATTCAGTTGGATAGACAATATATGAGGTTAAGATACTGTCAACGATGGAGCAAGAGATAAATGAGGAAAATAACCAGATTCACTTTTTGGAAGAGGAGGTGAAATAGTTAAAGGAGTTGAAATTTTCCAAGAAGATAAATACTTCTACCAATTTTCTTTTGACTAACAGGTGTATAGCTTACAACAAGATTATAAATTGAAGTGCAGCATTGGAGAAGGAATTATCTGAGACTTAGGATAGAATTAAGGAGTTGTTAGCAGTTATTGAAGTTTTAAAAGAGTAACTATTTTTAATTTTCTCATGCTAAATGTTCTAAACTTAGTGGGTTTATTTTATTATTAATAACTCTATTTTAACCAACCATTAAAGTTTTAAGAGAATAAATATTTTTCAATGTTTAATGCTTATCTTATTGAAGGAAGTGTTATTAATGTTAAAGATTCTATTTTAACTTCTTATGTGTTATGGTTGTGAGTGTCTTCTTTATGTGTTTAATTTTCAATTTAAATTCTTTATATAAGATCAAACCTATAAACATTATTATAGAAGGAATGATAGGAATGGAATTGCTATTCGAGACCTTAAACTATGAAGTTTTCCAATCAGGCTTGACTGTGCCTTAGGACAATAATGATGTTAGAGTTTTGATCATTTTAAGTTTCATTAGAGTTTTCAGAATGGTTTAGCTCAAATTAGTAAACTCAACTTAATTCAAATCAAAGACAATTCATTTAGAGGCATTTAGAGTATATAGCATTAAAAGAAATGTAATCAAGTTTGACAACTTATCTTTTTTTGTGCTTCCCTTCATAGATTTCTCATTTTGAGTTCATAAGTGTTGTTGTCAATCTTGACTAAGGTTTAGTTTTTGCTATCAATCCTTTGATGCAAAATCTAAAGATTAATGTTGTCTAGGCTATAGTTTTGATTTATTCAATCATTTCTTTGCATTCAGAATTGAACTGGTAGGCTCTTTTGCTTGGATTTGTTATTGGTCCCATTTAGATGGTGACTCAAGAGGGGGGGGGGGGTGTTGTGAATTGAGTCTTAAAAAAAATTGCCTAGATAATGGTTAAATTGAATATTAAAGAAATCACTGATGACACAATGCACTTATAGAAGTATTTTTATAGTGGTTTGGCCCTTCGCTTGGGTTCTTACTCCACTTCTTTAAGTTAGCCTTTTTTGCTAAACTTAGGTTCCACTAACACTTGTTGGTTTTCTAAGCTTACCAACAAACTTACATAAGTTGGTTTTTCAAGTTCACCAACAAACTTATACAAGTACTCAGCAAGTATCCCACTCGCATTTCACTACACTGATGCAAGTTAATAAACTTGCAGAGATATGTAGAAATAAAAAGTGTATAAATGTTAATGCCTCTAATAGACTAATTTTTTGTACTAAGTTTGAGAGCAGTAAACACAAGTAATATAGCAATAAAAGTAGTAGGATTCAATCTCCAAAAGTGGTTGAATGAATGACTTTGAATGCTTCTTTGAATGATCTGCAGTGGAGTTGAAATAGTGGAAGAAAAAATCTTAAACACTTAGTAAATGCTCTCTCTCTTGTTTTTTAGAGTTAAAAATGTTGTTGTCTTCCATCTCACTTAACTTCTTTTATATGTGAGTTCTCTTTCTTTCTTCGAGATCTCTGACTTTCTTTGCTTTGGTAGGTGAAAAACATTAAATGCTGAAGAATGTTTGAATTTAAGACTCTTGTACTTTCAGTACTATTTGAAGGCTATAAACCAACATCAGATCCTCTGAAATTCTAAGTAGTATAAAGTTTCTACACAAGTCACACTAGTCGCCATTACTTCGGATGCACTAAAGATGTACTTTGGAGGACCGAAAACGGTGTTGCCAAAATGACTCGCATCAGGTCCATCGATACTGTCACTGAAGTAATTGATTTTGTGACTTCGAAATATTTTTTTGACATTGAAGTAAATATTTGGTGACTCTAAGGAAACCAAATCTAAAGATTGTTGTTGTATCTGAAGTACACTGTCAACTTCAAAGTTATTTTGGCTCTATTTTGACGTGCTTGACTTAACTTTGAAATTCTGGTTTATCTTTGAAGTATGTGTTCCATGACTTTGAATGAGTTCATTATTTCTAAAGCACCTTTCTTCTGACTCTGACAAGTCGTATTTACTGAAGAGTGTTCTATTAACTCCAAAGGCTATCATTTGTTGACTCTAAAGTGCCTTGTTGAATCCAAAGAACTTAACTTAGCCGCAAAGCTTGCATACTCGTGACTCCAAAGTGCTATCAACATTTTGATGTTACTTTCCTCTGTCTCTGAAGTGCTTTAGTGGACTTCCTTGCTGAATTTGAAACTTGTGTCTTTGTGTTTCTGAAAGATTGTTCCCTTGTCTTTGAGGTTTTTTAGTGGTTCTAGAGCGCCTTGGCTGACTCTAAAGTATGTGACTTCGTGATTTTGAAGGGACTTTTACTCTGAAGCGTTCTTAAAGATTTTAAACTTTTTATTTTCTTATTTTAAGTATATATAATCTATATACTTAATTTTCATGAGCATTTACTTGGTTTCTTCCTTTGAACATCGTGAAGTTTTATTCTCAAATTTATTAGTATCTTAATGTTTTACTCATGTCTTTGCTCATCATCAGAACATACTTGGTTAAGAATGTTTATCATCAAAATTAAGCTTATTTAAGATAGTATGTTCAATATTCTCCCCTTTTTTGATGATGACAAAATACTGAGTGATATACCTTTTAAAATTCATCTAAAAATAATCTTAAAATAACGTAATTGCATGAAATATTTATTAATTCAGTGCAGCTCCTCCTAAATAGATGCACAAAAATTTTAACTGTATTTCATACAAAAGAATTCAGTACATAAAAAATTCATTTTATTCATCACATTTTCTCCCCCTTTTTGTTATAATCAAAAAGGTAGAAAGAAACAAACATGAATATTCATAGTCAGTCTAATCAAAACGATAGATACAGAATTTATCATTGACCAAAAATTTGCAACTCAAGAAGTCAATACGCTCTTAAAATGTTGGGTCTAGCAGTTGAGGAAAGACTGCAGGAAGCCCTTTCAAGAGATTTTTTATGTTTGCATTCATCCCAGCGGTATACTCTTGGTAGTACATGGTGATTCTGGATAGAGGAGCCGTTTTGTGTTCCTTTGGAGGTGAAATTCTTGGCTTCCTCTTAGGTTTGGAAGAAGATGATTGAGTTGAAGGTTTTGGTTTTAGGATGGTTGGAGGTTTTCTTGGGCTTTTGGCTTTGGTAGAAGGTGATGGTGAAAACTTGGATTTTGGTAAAGGAGTTGGTTGTGATTTGATCTGCCATATCCTATGCTGGACAGAAGAATCAGATAGCTGAGGATAGGGAAGAGGAAGATTGTCAGCTATTGCTACTAGATTGGCAGAATTGCAAAATGAGAATTGTTCCTTAGTGATAAGAAAGATTTGATGAAGACCTAAAGGAGATGAAAATGCAGTTCTGGGAGGCCTAAATGTTGGAATCATGTGAAGAAATTTCTTAGTGTATGTTTGCAGGATTGACTCTCTATTAGGAATTTCAATTTTGTGGCCCTTTGGAGTCAATGGTGGATTAGGCAAAAGTTGAATTCTATGAAGAATGTTAGGATCCTCAAGTTTAGAAAATGAATATTCTTGAAGAGATAAAATGATAGACTGAGGGAGAAATATCTAAGAAATTTTAGATTTGATTTTTTACATACTCCTAAACTCAGAAAATGTCATCCTGATTGGGTTTGCAATATGAATAAGAATGTCAGGATTATCAAAAGGTGATTTTGTAGGAGATTGTGGAGGAATTGGAGTCTTTCTCCATTCTGGATGAATTGAGGGTGAGTCCCATTCTAGTGGAATCTGATCAATTTATTCAGGAAAGAGTTCTCCTAATAAATAGAGGTCCCTTTTAGTAAAGCTCAGATCACCAGCTGGTCTTCGATTCCAGAGAAAATATATTTCAAGAAAGGGAACAATGATGGGATACTTCCCATGTCGAACAATGACTCTATGAGGATTTGTGAGGTAATCCTT
This sequence comes from Pouteria campechiana, assembly GCA_036873735.1. Lineage (NCBI taxonomy): Eukaryota > Viridiplantae > Streptophyta > Magnoliopsida > Ericales > Sapotaceae > Pouteria > Pouteria campechiana. The sequence goes on from JAYJMB010002204.1 coordinate 41,535, forward strand.
AGGCAGATTGGGAATTGATGAAGATTGTATTGGAGGAGGGGAAGAAGCAACTTTAGCAGGTTCACTCTCAAGTTGAGCAACCTCTGGAATTGCAAAAGATGATGGATGAGGAGGAGAGAGTGAGGGGGAAGACATTACTATGATGGGAGAGTTGGTACTAGGTGGAGAGAAGCGGTGTGGAGGTTGTTGGTCCCATAGGTTAGGCTAAAACCCAAGAGGGGAAGGGCAAATTGGGTACTTAAAAATTATTTCTCAACCCCTTTAGGATTACTTTTCCCTGTAGTAATCAATCACTTGAATACAAAATAAATAAGACAATAATTTTTATAGTGGTTAAAGTAAACACTCTATTCCACTCTTCTAAGATCACTTTTCTCTTAGTGTCTTAGGTTCCACTATTCTTAATAGTAGAAATACAAAAGTGTCCCCAACACTTTTCTAGATTATAGCTCTTGGGGGCATAAACTAGTGTCCCTAACACTCTTCTGGATTTTAGCTCTAGGGGGAGTTAGCAAGTCTCCCCGACGCTCTTCTAGAGTTTAGCTGTAGGGGGTGATTACAAATAGCTCTTATCTGTACTTAAACAGTCACAACTCTTCTTGAGTATAGTCACAACCACTAGCTCAAAGAATAAGAAATGAATATAAGAAGTTTAAATATAGTGATTTTCTAAAAGCTGAATGCAGAGGTAGATGATCTTCCCAATCATAGTTGAGAGCCTTCAAGGAAGGTTTGAATGCAAGGCTCTTGACTTTTGAAGGATTGTAGAAGGTTTAGCTCAGATCAATAAATGCTCTCAAGAATATTTAAATAATTTTCTCAATGGCTTCATTAGTTCCTTTTGATCCAACGATGCTTCATTTATAGCTGCTTTGAATTCTAGTCACAGAAGACAATTCAATTAGTGCATTTTGAATCTTCTAACTTCTGCTTATTCCTCGTACGTTGTAATCCATGGAGTGCTAACCTTTGAGAAGATGATTTCAGGTTTCCCAAAAAGCTTTGGACAAGGTATTATTGCATTGGTTGCTGCTTTCACCAATATAGAAATATTGTTATTAATGTTGGGTAAAGACCAACGATTCATTCTAACTATTGCTTATCTTTTACTTATGATAGATGGAGTATCTGTCCAGTTGTCCATCAGACAAAGTTCTTTCATCTTTGTCTTTCGTAAGTGACAAATGAATTATTCTTTCTATTACTGCCAGACGAACTTCACTGTTCAAACTCTTTGTTTGTTGCACCATAGAGGCATAAATGTCTTGTTTGCTCCATAGCTTCGTCTATTAGGTTTATTTGTTGTAAATAATAAATGAAGTGTTGATGTGTTGATGGGTTTTCTTCACACCTTCATCGAATGAAATTATTTCTCCGCTTTGTCTGTTAACACCAAACGAATCTCTTGCTTTGCTCCTTATTTCTTCCACTTTGTCTGTCATCATCAGATTATCATTGGCTCACTTGAGATAGACGAAGTTTTTGCTTTCCCATATGATTTTTTCTTCTTCAGTTTGTCTGTTGATGGCAGATGAAGTCTTCTGTTCTGTTGAAAAGGTCTTCATGTCTTCCACCTTTGTCTGCTCTCATCAGATGGCCATTGGTAAAAACTGCAGCTTGCTTATAGTAGACAAACTCTATTGTAAATAAATTATCTGCATCTATTAGATGTAGTTTTCCATTTTGATAAAACAATGGAAGCCTCTGAGTCCTTTTCATTTATGTTTTGTCTATTACAACAATTTGTATTTTGCTTCTTTACTTGCTCAAGCTTTTTTTGCCATGGAATATGTTTTCTGTGCTCATTTTTCTTTAAGATTTGCAACTTGATTTTGCATGCTAAAACTTGATGACAACCATTAGTATATAATCTTTAATCAAGTTTTATTTGTCATTGAAACCATGCATTTATGTCAACATTGTTCCCCTTTTTGATGATGAAAAAACTTGATTAAAAATTATCTCATAAAATAATCTCTCCCTAAATGTATGCAGATAAATATGTTTGCAATGTTTAAAAATTTCTCAAGTCGCTATTTTTCTTATCTTATTTTATATATATTCTCCCTCTAATTATTTAGAATGTATTCCCCCCCCCCTAATTTATTAACTGTTTATGTAGTTTATATTTCCTATTTGAGATAATTTACATATTTATTCTTCCCCTTTTTGTCATAAACAAAAAAAAGTCCATTCCCAGTAAGTATAGGCCAAGTATGAAAAAAAAGTAAAATTGTGATTTCATTTCATTTTAGTACAATCATCAAGACAAAGTATATCGGCCTAGACACAAATATTCTAAGTTTGGGGAGATAGAGAGAGAGAATTTTGTGGAACCTGAAGAGGTTGACCACAAGGTGGGGAGATGTGCATCCATGAGCAGTTTCTTCAAGTGTGAGAAATCAAAGTTTTGGATGATGGATGAGAAGATAAGGGGTTGGAGATGGATGTAATATACTTATTGGTTCCATTCCCCTATTCTTCAAATGCCCTAGATGATGATAATATGGGACCAGGGCTATTTGGTAGTGATGAGATTGATGAGTTATCTCTGTAAAGCCAGATTTTGAAGAGAAATGCTTCTGAGAGAATGATTGGGGGACTAGTGAACATAGAAACATTTTCTTCCCTCCAAGAAAACAATTGAAGAACCAACAGTTGATTCTTTAGTCCCCACCATATGCTTGTCTTCTCTTTGTGATTGCTTCTGAAATGTTTTTCTCTGAAGAATTTCATTTTGTTAGTGCAAGAAGGATTATGATTTAGGAGTTAAATAGATTGATTATAGGGGCTATACGAGGTGCTTGATGTGCTTTTTCAAGAAAGGGAGAATAACTTGAGCTAAAAATAAAGTTGAATGTGATAACTATAGCTGTAAGTTAATTTTAGCAAGAAAACGAGATGTACTCGACCTTAGGAATCAATTTTTAGATGAATTGCAATTAGAGCACCTTATACAAATTTCTTACTTCACCTGAGATGAAGTTTAGTCTCAAAGAAAATATAGTTTTCATTGTAATCTTAAGCATAGTAATATTAGAGATTTCATTTTCCTATCATCATGTTAGTCATTCCTAATTCTCCTCTAATGTTGCAAAAGGTGTTTAATGATAGTGGCTTAGTGAAAATATCAGCAAGTTGAGCATTTATGGGCACATATTCTAGACATATATCATATTTTTCAATATGATCTCTAATAAAGTGATGTCTAATCTCTATATGCTTAGTTCTCAAAGTTATGATAGGATTCTTTGTCAAGCATATGACACTAGTGTTATCATATTTAATGGATATCTTTCTATAGCTTACTCCATAGTCGAGAAGTTGTTGTTTCATCTATAGCAATTGAGTGTAACAACTTCTACCTGTTATATATTCAGCTTTTGCTATAAAGAGAATAATAATAGTCTATTTTCTAGAGAACCATGATACTAAACTATTTCCTAGGAATTGAGAAGTTCCATTAGTACTTCTTTTATCAACTTTATATCCTCCAAAATCAACATCAGAATATCCAATGAGTTCAAAATTAGGTCCTTTGGGATAATAAAGTCCTAGATTTGATGTGTCAACTAGGCACTTGAATATTCATTTTACTGCAGTAAGGTGTGATTCTCTAGGACTGGATTCAAATCTATTGCATAAGCATATACTAAATAAAATACCTGGTCTAGTTGCACCAAGATAAAGAAGAGATCCAAACATACTTCTATATTGTTTTTGATATACAAGTTTACCTTTTTCATCCTTATCCAAACTTGTTGATGTGCTCATTAGAGTGCTTACTACATTAACTTCTTCCATTTCAAACTTCTTTAACATCTCTCTAGTATATTTGGATTGGCAAATATAGTTTCCATCATCTCTTTTCTTGATTTGCAATTCAAGGAAGTAATTTAATTCTCCCATCGTGCTCATTTCAAATTTAGCTTACATGATCTTTGAGAAATCTTAACAAAGTTTTCATTAGTAGCTCCGAATATAATATCATCCACATAAATTTGAACTATCAAGATATCTTTGTTAATATTTTTGATAAATAGAGTGGTGTCAACCTTTCCTCTCTTGAATTTATGATCATTCAAGAATTTGCTCTACCTTTCATAACAAGCTCTTGGAACTTGTCTTAAACCATATAATGACTTGGTGAGGTTATAGACATGATCGAGTTGATCATCATTCTCAAAACTAGGAGGTTGATGTATATATACTTTTTCACTTAGATATCCATTCAGAAATGCACTCTTTACGTCCATCTAAAATAACTTATTTCTCATGAGATGCAAAAGTGAGTAACATTTTGATGGCTTCTAGCCTAGCTACAAGGGCATATGATTCTTCCAAATCAATTCCTTCTTCTTGGAAGTACCCCTTAACAACTAATTGTACTTTGTTTTTTACAACTAATCCACTTTCATCCAATTTATTTCTAAATACCCATTTAATTCTGATTATATCAACATCCTTTTGGTTTTGGAACTAGTTCCCATACTTTGTTTCTTTTAAACTGATTTAATTTTTCTTGCATTGCTATAATCCAACTTTCATAATTCAAGGCTTGATCAATATTAGTTGGTTCTATTGTAGATATGAAGGCATAATATTCACAAACATTTTTCATAGACCTTCTTGTTTTGACACCATCATATACTTACTATAATTTGCTTTTTAGGATGAGCAGTAACTGTAGGAGTTTGATAGGGAACATTAACTTTTCTTACCTACTCTTCATTTTCTGAACTTTGTACATCTTCACTATTGGTGTCATTCTCTTGATCCTTCAATTTAAGCTTCTTCATATTTGTTACAACTTCACCTGCATCACTATCATTCTCCTTTCTCGGGGTTATATGTGCTTCATCAAATTTAATATGTATAGACTCTTTTACAACCTATGTTTTCTTAATGTATACTCCAAATGCTCTACTATTAGAAGAGTACCCAAGAAAGATAGCTTCATCATTTTTTGGATCAAACTTTCCAAGGCTATCTTTCCCATTGTTCAGCACATAGCATAAGCATCCAAAAGGATAAAAATATGAAATGTTTGGTTTTCTTTCTTTCCAAAGCTCATATGGGGTTTTCTTTAAGATTGCTCTAATGGTAACTCTATTCAATACATGACAAGTAGTACTAACTGCTTCTCCCTAGAATCTTTTGGGTAATTTACTTTCATTTAGCATGGTTCTTGCCATTCCTAAATTATCTAATTCTTTCTTTTCACAACTCCATTTTGTCGAGGAGTTCTATGAGATGAGAAACTATGGTGAATTCTTGTTTCATCATAAAAATTAATGAATTTTCCATTCTCGAATTCACCACAATGATCACTACGGATGGATACAATAGACATTTATTTCTCGATTTGGACTAGCTTTGAAAAAGTGTAATACATTGAAAATGCTACATCTTTATGAGTCAAGAGAATTACCCATGTGAATCTAGAGTAGTTATCCACTATCACATATATGTATCTTTTTCCTCCAAGTGTGACTATCTTTGATGGTCCAAATAAATCCATATGTAATAGTTCTAGAGGTCTGGATGTGGATACTTCATTTTAGGATGGAAGGATATTTTGGTCTATTTTGATAATTGACAAGATTTACATATTTGATTTCTGTCATAGTTTAATTTTGGTAGACCAATCACTAGATCCTTTTTCCACAAAGACTTGATATTGACATATTGATGTCCCATCTTTTTGTGCCATACCCATGGATCATCCTTGACTACAATTAAGCATTTTCCAATTATATCATCCAGTTATACTAGATAAAATTTCCATGCCTTTTTCGCTAAATAGTAGATCATTGCTTCTACTGAATACATTATATGCAGATGGTTCAAACACAACTTTGTGATCCTTATCACATAATTGATTAATGCTTAGCAGATTATGCTTGAGTCCTTTAACATATAATACATCCTCTATGCATGCATTGAATAAGCTATAAAATTTACCTATTCCCTTAATAAGACCTTTATTATTGTGCTCGAATGCTACTGTTCTTCCATCCATTGGTTTTAATTCTTTGAACATCTTTTTGTTCCCAATCATATGTCTCGAGTAGCTACTATCCATAAACCATGCATTTCCTATTATAGCTTTGAGATTTACGAGCATTCAAATCAAATTTTCTTCTTATCTTATTGGTACCCAAGTATTGGGTCCAATAATATTAGTGAAAATGTGTTAGTATAGGTGTGTGCTTAATCCTTGCATTTCCATCTCATCTTAGCAACTTTTGCTTGATCTTTTTGGCATAACAATCATACACTTTATGTCCAAATTTGTTAAAAAAATAGCAAATATTTGGACTCCAATAGATGCAATATATTCCACTAGTTTCTTTATCCAAGGATAATTCATTAGTCCTCTAATGTTTTGATAGTTCTCTTTTTCTTTTGTGAGATTCATTCCCTTGGACCATCCAACAAATTTCTATAAGTTTTCATCATTTGATTGTTCATAACCAAATCTCTTTTCATTGGTTTGACTGGCCATTCTCACAAATTTTTTCCTTTTATAGAGATAAATTCCTTTTTGCCAAAATGGAATTTACTTTGACAGTTGTGTCAAAGTGTCTTTTCTTTTGAGTAAATTTTTGGCTAAGTGTTTCAAACTCACTGAAGAGAGAGTTGTATGATTGTTGTAACTAATCAAATCTTTTGCATTTAATAAAAGTGCTATTTAAACTTGAAGAGTTAGAATTATAAGGGTAGTAAGAGTTTACCTCTGTTTCTAAGTCCATTGTGCGTTGTTCTTTGATAGTGATTTTATATGTTGAGTCATTCTCCATTTGGGCCATGCAGCATATTCTTGCAAGATATCCAACTTCATTGTCATCTTTCTTTGTTGAGCTTATTGCAGATGAGTCTTTATCATTCACGTACATTCCTCTGGCTTAGTTTCTTGAGGACTTTTTGAAGTGTTTCTTTTCTTTTCTATCGTCCTTCTCATTTATGTTTATTTTTTCTTCATTGGGATACTCAGGAAACATGTGTCCTATTCCTCCACATCTATAGTAGGTGGGAAGATCCTTCTTTCTTTCAGCTATTTTCTTCTATTGTCTAGGTTATCTCTTTGAAGAACTGGCTCCACTGCTTCTTGCAAACCTTTTGAAATTTCTAACTAGCATAGCCAAATCATCTTCAGATTATGATGCCTGATCACTATTGCTCTCCTTGGTTACTTTTAGAGCAATACTTTTCTTTGGCTTTGTTGGCTCCTCTTTTTTGTTTTTGATTAGCTCATGTGCCATTAATGAGCTGATAAGATCGTCCACCAGAAGAGTATTCAAATCTTTTGGCTTCTCTATTATTGTGATCTTCTGGTTCCATGATTTTGGTAGTGCCCTTAGAATTTTCATCACCTATTCAAACTTTGTGACTTCTTTTTTTAAACCTTTCAAAGCATTAGTAACTTTAGAAAAATAATCATACATTTTAGATATACTTTCTCCTTCCTTCATCCTAAAATTTTCTAGTTCTCCTATTAACATATTTCTTTTAGTTCCCTTGATTTGTGAGAAACCTTCATAAATAGACACTAATTTATCTCATATAACTTTTGCAGTAGTGCAAGAGGATACTCTATCAAACTCAGATGAGGATAGACCACAAAATAAGGAGTTGATAGCCTTTGCATTGTTTTGGACTAAGGTGGCTTTCTCTTTGGTCCATGCATCTACTTCAATAGTGGGAAGAGTGACTCCAACTTTAATAGCCCTCTAAGATTTCATATCATTGGCTATAATAAATTACTTCATTCTTAACTTCCAGTAAGCGAAGTTAGTTCCCTCAAATAAGGGTGGCCAGGAAGATGATTACTCATCAGCGAATATTTGTAATGAGGATGATTGGTTAGCCATTGGATCACTAAAAGTGTTTATGTAGTCTGCTCTGATATCACTTGTTGGTCCATAGGTTAGGCTAAAACCCAAGAGGGGAGGGGTAAATTGGGTACTTAAAAATTATTTCTCAACCCTTTTAGGATTACTTTTCCCTCTAGTAATCAATCACTTGAATATAAAATAAATAAGAAATAATGATTTTTATAATGGTTTGAGTAAATACTCTACTCTACTCTTCCAAGATCACTTTTCTTTTAGTATCTTAGGCACCACTATTCCTAATAGCAAAAATAAAAAAGTATCTCTAACACTCTTCTAGATTATAGCTTTAGGGAGCGTAAATAAGTGTCCCCAACACATTTCGAGATTCCAGCTCTAGGGGGCATAAGCAAGTGTCCCCAACACTCTTCTAGATTTCAGCTCTAAGGGGCAATTACAAATAGCTTTTGTCTGCACTTTGACAGTCACAGCTCTTCTTGAGTATAGTCACAACCACTAGCTTAGGGAATAAGAAATGAATATCAGAAGTTTAAGCATGGAGATTTTCTCAATAAGCACATGGGAAGATTTCTGAAAGTTGAATGCAGAAGTAGATGATCTTCCCAATCGTACTTGAGAGCCTTCAAGGAAGGTTAAGGAAGGTTTGAATGCAAGGCTTTTGACTCTGGAAGGATTGTAGAAGGTTTAGCTCAGATTAGTAAATGCTCTCAAGATATTTGAATGATTTTCTCAATTGCTTCGTTAGTTCCTTCTGCTCCAATAATGCTTCATTTATAGCTACTTTGAATTCTAGTTATTAGTGGTACGTGAGCTTCATTAATCACAGAAGGCAATCTAATTGGGGCATTTTGAATCTTCTAACTTTTGCTTATTCCTCGTATGTTGTAATGCCTATAGCATCGACCTTAGAGAAGATGATTTTAGGTTTCTCAAGAAGCTCTGGTCAAGGTATTACTGTATTGGCTGCTACTTTCACCAATATAGAAATATCAATATTAATACTAGGCGAAGACCAATGATTCGTTCTCACCATTTCTTGTCTTTCAATTATGATAGATGGAGTATCTATCTAGCAATCCATCAGATAAAGTTTCTTTGTCTTTGTTTTTCGTAAGTAACAAATGAATTATTTTTTCTATTGCTGCCAAACGAACTTCACCATTCAAGCTCTTTGTCTATTGCACCATAGAGGCATAAATGTCTTGTTTGCTCCATAGCTTCGTCTGTTGGGTTTGTCTATTATAATTAACAAATGAAGTGTTGATTTGCCAATGGTCTTCATGCCTTCATCTAATGGAATTATTTCTCCACTTTATCTATTAACACAAGACGAATCTCTTCCTTTGCTCCTTATTTCTTCCTCTTTGTCTGTCATCATCAGACAATCATTGGCTCACTTGAGATAAATGAAGTTTCTGCTTTCCCATACAATTTTTGCTACTCCACTTTATCTATTAATGATAGGCGAAGTCTTTTATTCTGCTGAAAATGTCTTCACATCTTCCGCCTTTGTCTATTCTCATTAGACGACCATTGGCAAAAATTTTGGGTTGCTTATAGTAGACAAACTCTACTGTAAATAAATTGTCCTGCATCCATCAGATGTAGTTTTTCATTTTGACAGACAAATGGAAGCATTCGAGTCCTTTTCATTCGTGCTTCGTCTATTGCAACAATTCATCTTTTGCTTATTTACTTGCTCAAACTTTTGTCACCATTGAATATGTTTTCTGTGCTCATTTTTCTTTAGGACCTGCAACTTGATTCTGCGTGTTAAAACTTGATGACAAACATTAGTACATAATCTTTAATCGAGTATTGTTTGTCATTGAAACCATGTATTTATGTCAACAGAGTTGAAGGAAAGTGATTTGGAGGTGGAGAGAAATGATAATGATAGGCTTGACCTCTGAGTGACACTGCTAGAGATTGTAGAGAGTCAAGTCTTTGGTCAATCTTATCAGCTATTAGGATTATGGATGCCATGGCAGTGCTAAGATTATGATCCATTCTATTCATTTGAAGGGCTAAAGTAGATAGATAGTTTTCAATCATTGTTAGTCTGTCTTCTAGGTTGAGTGGGATAGGTTGTATAGTTAGGATTGATGAAGTGTTTGGTGCAGTTGGTTATTGTGAAGAAGTGGGTCCTATGGGTGTGAATGAAGTGGTTGGTATTGCTGCTGTTGTCTTAGTTTCTTCTTTTAATTTCTCCTATCCATGATTTCTATGTACTTGAGTTCAAATTACTGATTAGAGCATTTACCATTCTAGGATAACGTGACTCTTTACAACTCAAAAATTTAGTCCAACCTTGGAATCGAAACCATTCACATACTTCCAAGTTCATTCCTATTTTTCCAAATACCTCAAAATTAAATGCTCTACCCTTGACAATTTTTTTATTTTCATACTTTTCAAGATTTCTAGAGTAGGCATTTTCACTATTAAGAAAAATTGCCTCAAATGTGTCATCTCATGCCTCACTCTTTTAGAGATACCTGTCTCTAAGGCTTCATCCCTTTCCTTCCTTCTATTGCTTAAATCAGTTATTTTTGTTCTTGCAATTATAGTAGAAAGAAATGGGGATTTATAAATTAATGGAGGAGATAAGATGAAAATTTTCTTGAACTTGGGAGTTTGAATCTGGCAGGAAGTTGAGGAGTTTTTCTGAAGGGATATTTTCGGATGCTCTAGGGAAAGGGTTTTAGGTTTTCAAAAGTTTATGAATAGTTAAATAGAGTTTTGGAATTTTAGCTTCTCTGAAAGATGTTATTGGAGGCTCCAAAGACAAGATATGTGATCTTCGAAGGTAATGATTATGATGGTTCAGTGACTTCGAAGCTTTACTTTGGAGGTGTCATAATCTATCGGAGGCTACGAAATGATTTTCGGTGGTACTAAAGTTTTATTTTGGGGTTATGGAATTCTTTCAGAGGCATTTTAGTCCTCCTTCAAAGAGTCCAAAATTTGTTTCAGTGGCTCCAAAATACCACAAATTTTAGATTTGTTCTTTTTGCGCATTTATCATTAGAGTTATTAGCAATGAACATGTTTTCCATGTTATAGATATTTTGTTAATTTTCAACTTAAGCATTTGGATCTAAAATACCTAATTCTCTTCTAAATTTTCTGAATCTATCTTCTGGAAGAGTTTTTTTAAAGATATCTGCTAATTAACTTTCAATGGGCACAAATTCTTAACATATCTTACGATTTTGAACATGATTTTTGATAAAATGATGCCTAATTTCTATGTATTTTGTTCTAGAATATAAAACTAGATTTTTGGTTAGACTTTAGCACTAGTATTGTCACATCTTATGGGAATATCAACATAGTTAGGGCCAAAATCATTTAATTGCTATTTCATCTAAAGGATTTTAGCACAACAATTGTCAACTGCTACATATTTTGCTTCAACAGTGGATAATGCCATAGATTTTTACTTCTTGGAAAACCATCATATGATCATGCTTCCTAGAAATTGAAAAGATCCTGAGGTACTCTTTTTGTCAACTTTATATCTAGCAACATTTGCATCTGAGTACCCTAAAAAATTAAAATTAGAACTTTTTGAATACCACAAGGCTTGGTGTGTCTAGACGGTATCTAAAGATTATTTTTACAACAATTATGTGTGAATCTTTGGGATCTAACTGAAATCTAGCACACATGCAGAAACTAAACATTATATCTAGTCTACTTGTAGTTAAGTATAATAATAATTCTATCATGCTTTTATAGATTTTGATAAACACTGATTTACCTCTTTTATCTTTGTCAATCTTTATTGAAGTACTCATTGGTGTTCCATATCTTTTACCATCTTCAATATTGAATTTTTTTAGAAGTTCTTTTGTATACTTGACTTGGTGAATGAAGATTCCTTCTTCCTCTTGTTTGATTTGTAGTCCAAGAAGAAATTGAGTTCACCCATCAAGCTCATTTCAAATTCTCCTTGCATAGTCTTAGAAAATTCTTGACAAAGATTTTTGTTAGTTGCACCAAATACTATGTCATCAACAAAAATTTTAACTATAAGAATGTCTTTCTTTACATGCTTAATGAAAAGAATGGTGTCCACTTTACCTCTTGAAAAATCTTTCTTAATCAGAAATTTTCTTAACCTCTACCAAGCTCTAGGAGCTTGTTTCAAACCATAGAGGGCTTTCTTGAGTTTGAATAAATGATTTATATAATGAGAATCTTCAAACCCAGGGGGTTGCTCCATATATACTTGTTCATTAATGAAACCATTCAAGAATGCACTTTTTATATCCATTTGATATAGTTTGAAATTCATATATGATGCAAATGTAAGAAGCATTCTAATAGATTCAATCCTTACAATAGGGGCGTGTGACCTTCAAAGTCAATACCTTCTTCTTGACAATACCCCTTTGCAATTAATCTTACCATTTTTTGCACCACAATTCCTAATTCATCTAGTTTGTTCCTAAAGACCTATTTTGTTCATATAACAAATTGATGATTTGGTCTTGGAACAATAATTCATACATCATTTCTTTTAAATTAATCAAATTCTTCTTGCATAGCTAAAATCTAGTTTTTATCTTCTAATGTTTGGTCTATGCAAGTTAGTTCTAATTGAGAAATAAAAGCAAAATTGTCACATATTTGGTGATAGGATGATCTAGTTCTAACTTTATCGAACACATCACTAATTATTTGATTTTTAGGATGAGCATGCATAAACCTCCAATCTCTAGGAAGAGTTGAGTTACCTTCCTTATTTACCTTTGTTGTAGATTATTTAGCTTTATCCATTATTGTCTCTGGTAATGGAGCTTCTTTTTGATTATCTTGTAATTTCAGTTTCTCCACATTTGTTGGAAAATTATCTATCGCATCATCAAAATTACTATTTCTTTTTATAGAGTTAGTGTGTTCATCAAATTTAACATGAATGGATTTCTCTACAATCTTAAGTTTCAGGTTATACACTCTAAATGCTTTGCTAATAATGGAATAACCCAGGAATGTACCTTAATGAGATCTATTATCAAATATTTTAAGGTTTTCTTTGCCATTATTAAGAATAAAATATTTACAACCAAAAATATGAAAATATAAAATATTTGGTTTCTTGCCATAGTATAATTCAAATGGAGTTTTGTTGAGTATGGATCTAGCAAAGATTTTATTAATAATGTAACATGTTATGTTCATTGCTTCAGCAAAAAAAACTGTAGGAGGCTATATTCACTCAACATTGTCCTTTCCATCTCTTACAGGGATCTGTTCTTTCTTTCTGCTACTCAATTTTGTTGGGGTGTTCTTGGTGTAAAGAAAGTTTGAAGAATAACATTGCTTCCATAGAAATCATTGAATCTATGTTTCTCAAAGACTCCACCATGATCACTCCTTATGGTAATAATATAAGAACATTGTTCATTCTGTACACATTTGGAAAATACTTCAAAGAATGAAAAAGCTTCATCTTTGAATGTTAGAAACATTACCAATGTAAATCTATTATAGTCATCTACAATAACATATGCATAATGTTTTCCTCCAAGGCTTCTTTTCCTTGTTGGTCTAACTAAATCTATATGTAGCAACTAAAGGGGTTTAGTTGTATATACTTCTCTATTTGATTTGAACGATTCTTTTACTTAATTTCCTTTTATGTAAGCATCACACAACTTAATATCAAATTTGAGTTTTGGTAAGTCAACAACTAAATCTTTATTATATAATCTTTCAATCAGATTTTTGTTGGAATGGCTTAGCCTTGTATGTCACAACATGGGTTCATTGTCATTCACAATAAGACACTTAGCTTGAATATCTGAAAGATCAACCAAATATATATTTTCATGTCATCTATCATATACTATAACTAATTGAGACTTATTTTATATAGAATAAGATTGAGATTCAAATACAACTTTGTAGCCTTTGTCACAAAACTGACTTATGCTAAGAAGATTGTGTTTTAATCCTTCTACTAAAAGCACATTTGGAATTGAAGTAGATAGAGGTTAGGTGACCTTACTGATCCTAACTATTCTACCTTTATCATTATCACCAAAGGTTACTATTCTACCAAATTTCATTTTTAATTCCATGAACAGCTCCTTATTTTCTGTCATGTGCCTTGAGCAACCACTATTGATATACCATGTACTGCTCTTTGTGGCTCCTAAGCACACATGCATAGATAACGTTAAGTCTTAACTCTTGGTATCCATTTAGGAATGGGTCCAGGTGGGTAAGTTATAGGTAATGTTGGTACCCATTGTTTCTTCGGTAGAGCAATTTTAACTAAAGAAATTTGGGTTAAGTTTAGTACATTTGAAACTATCTTTGGAACCTAAATTGTAGTTTGTTTAGGTTTGAATATTCTATGTTATTACTATCCACTTCTTTTTTTTGGTTTTATTTTTAAAAAAGTTAAATTCAATGTCTTTTTCAAAGTATTGTTTCAACTACTACTTTCTTAAGTATGCTATTGGTGTTATTTCTACTCTTGAGCTTGGAATTTTTTTCTTCACTTTGGAGCATTCTTTTTTAATTCTTTTAAGCTCTTTTTTAGTCTCTTTGTACTTCTCTTTCAAATTCATAAAATTTGAATATAATTCATCTAGGACTTCTTCATGACTAAGAGTTTTAGAATCATAATTTACCTGCTCTTCATGGATTGCCACAAAACTGATTCTCATATGAAGATCATCATGAGTGCTCTGTTTGGAGAAAGTTGACTAATTGAAGCTTCATGTTCTTCTTTTTCCTCGCTTTCACTTTCATTTATAATGTTCTCTAGCATCTCCCATACTGCTAGAGCTTTCTTTTTCTTTTAAAATTTTCTACTCGTTCTATTGTTGTTGTTGTTATTGTTGTTACTATTGTTTCTTCTATTGAAGTATGAATTGTACCTCTTCTTTTGCTGATTATTTTATTTCTTGTCTGGCTCTAGACAGTCAAACTTCATATGTCTAGGTTTCCCATAATTGTAATAGGTGGGTAGTTCTTTCTTTTTATCATTTATTTCAGATTTGTTCCTTGAACTGTTTTCAAACTTTTTCTTATTTAGCATGGATTTTAATCTTGTCATAATCATTGCCATTTCCTCATCTTCATCTACTCTCATGGATACATCAGTTTGGAATTTGTCATTCTTTGACTCAGCTTTAAGAGCAATTACTTTCTTGTCCTTTGGTTCTTTTCTATATTTTTTGGCTTCATTAACACCTCATAAGTCATAACAGAACCCATAAGTTCTTCTAAACTCATTGTATCCAGATTCTTTGCTTCCTGGATTGCTGCTACTTTTGACATCCATTACCTCGACAAATATCTCAGGATTTTCTTGACCATTTTGGGCTTTGCGTATTTTTCTCTTAGATTTTTTAGCCCATTTGTTATCTTTTGAAATCTTCCAAACATGTCTAAGATTGATTCTATTTTCTTCAAGTTAAAAGCTTCATATTCCTACACAAGAAGATTTATCTTAGTTTCCCTTACTTACTTTGTGCCTTCGTATGCTACCTCTAGTTTGTTCCAGATATCTTGTCAGACTCGGTGAATGTAACTGCACAATAAAGGCAGTTCTTTGCCTTAGTATCTTTCTTAGCTACTATAATTTCCTCAACAGTGCATTTATCTTTAGTATTTAGGACAATCAAACCATCCTTGATGGTTTTCCATAGTTGATAATCTGAGGCAATCAAGAAATTTTTTTATTCTCGTCTTCTAGTATCCATAGTTTGTACCATCAAATAATGGTATTCTAGAAGTAGATTGACCTTCAGCAGAAGTGTTATGGAAATAGCTAGCCATAGAGATCTCTTCACAAGTTATATGATTAGAATAGTAATGTATAACTAGTAAGCTTGCTTTAATATCAATCGTTGGTCCCGTTCAGATAGTGACTCAAGAGGGGAGGGGGGGTGAAGGGGTGAATTGAGTCTTAAAAGAAATTGGCTAGATAATGGTTAAAGTGCAATACTAAAGAAATCAATGATGACACAATGCACTTATACAGGTATTTTTTTAGTGGTTTGGCCCTTCGTTTGGGTCCTACTCCACTTCTCTGAGTTAGCCTTTTCTGCTAAACTCAGGTTCCACTAACACTTGTTGGTTTTCCAAGCTCACCAACAACTTACACAAGTTGATTTTTCAAGTTCACCAACAAACTGATATAAGTACTTAGCAAGTATTCCACTTGCTTTTCACTACACTAATGTAAGTTAACAAACTTGTAGAGATATGCAAAAATAAAAGTGTACAAATGTTAATGCCTTTAACAGACTAATTTTTGTACTAAGTTTAAAAGCAATAAACACAAGTAATATAACAATAAAAGCAATAGGATTCAATCTCTAGAAGTAGTTGAATGAATGACTTTGAATGCTTCTCTGACTGATCTACAGTGGAGTTGAAATCATGGAAGAAAAAGTCTTAAAGACTTATTAAATGCTCTCTCTTATTTTTCAGTGTTAAAATCGTTGTTCTCTTCGATCTCGCTTAACTTCTTTTACATGTGAGTTCTCTTTCTTCTTTTGAGATCTCTAACTTTCTCTACTATGGTAGATGAGAAACATTAAATGCTGAGAAATGTTTAAATTTAAGACCGTTGTACTTTCAATGCTATTTCAGAGGCTATAAACCAACATCAAATCCTCCAAAATTCTAAGTAGCATGAAGTTTCTACATAACTCACACTAGTCATTGTTACTTTAGATGCACCGAAGATGTGCTTCAGAGGATTCGAACGGTGTTGCCGAAACAACTCGTGTTGGGTCCGTGGATGCTAAATCTGAAGTAATTGATTTTGTGACTCCAAAATATTTTTTTGTCTTCAAAGTAAATATTTGTTGACTCCAAGAAAAACCAACTCTGAAGACTATAGTTATCTCTAAAGTACCCTGTCGATACTAAAGTTATTTTGGCTCCACTTTGACTTGCTTAAATTAACTCTAAAATTCTGGTTTGTCTCCAAAGTATGTGTTTTGTGACTTCGAAGGAGATCATTGTCTCCGAAGCACCTTTCTTCCGATTCTAACAAGTTGTATTCACTAAAGAGTTTTTTATTAACTCTGAAGGCTATTTTTTGTTGACTCCAAAGTACCTTGTTGACTTCGAAGAACTTAACTTAGCCCTAAAGCTTGCATACTAGTGATTCTGAAGTGCTATCAACACTCTGATGTTACTTTCCTTTGTCTTTGAAGTGCTTCAATGGCTCTGAGACTTCTTTGCTGAATCTGAAGCTTGTGTCTTTATGATTCTAAAAGATTGTTTCCTTGTCTTCGAGACTTTTCCAATTGTTCCGAAGTGCCTTGGTTGACTCCAAAGTATTTGACTTCGTGATTCTAAAGGGACTTTAACTGGAAGCTTCCTTGAAGATTTTAAACTTTTTGTTTTCTTATTTTAAGTATATAGGTAATTTATATACGTAATTTTCATGACCATTTACTTGGTTTCTCAAAGATTAGTTTGAGAATATAACTACAAGTGCTTGAGAATAGACTTGTTAGTACCTTATATTTCACTAATGTCTTTACTCATCATCAAAATATACATGGTTGAGAATGTTCATCATCAAAGTCAAGCTTATTTAAGATAGTATGTTTAATATTCTCTCCCTTTTTAAGTGATATACTTTTCAAAATTTATCTCACAATAATCTTAAAATAACTTAATTGCATGAGATATTTATTAATTCAGTGCAGCTCCCCCTGAATGGATGCACAAAAATTTTAACTATATTTTATACAAAAGAATTCAATACATAAAAAAATTATTTCATTCATCACAATTTCTCCCCCTTTTTGTTATAATCAAAAAGGTAGAAAGAAACAAACATAAATATTCATAGCCAGTCATAATCAAAATGCATAAATGTAGAACTTATCATTGATAAAAAATTTGCAACTCAGGAAGTCAATAAGCTCTCGAAATGTTGGGTCTAGTAACTTAGGAAAGATTGTAGGAAGCCCTTTCAAGAGATTTTCTATGTTTGCATTCATTCTAGAGGTATACTTTTGGTAGTACATGGTGATTCTAGATAAAGGAGCCTTTTTATTTTCCTTTGGAGGTGGAATTCTCGGCTTCCTCTTAGGTTTGGAAGAAGATGGCTGGATTGAAGGCTCCATTTTGATGTACTTGACTTAACTTTGAAATTCTGGTTTATCTCCGAAGTACGTGTTCTATGACTCTGAATGAGGTTCTTATCTTTGAAGCACCTTTCTTATGACTTTGACAAGTCGTATGCACTGAAGAGTATTTTGTTAACTCCAAACGATATCATTTATTAACTCCAAAGTGCTTGTTGAATCCGAAGAACTTAACTTAGCCCCGAAGCTTGCAAACTCATGACTCCAAAGTGCTATCAATACTTTGATGTTACTTTTCTCTATCTCAAAAGTGCTTTAGTAGCTCCAAGACTTCCCTGCTGAATTCAAAACTTGTGTCTTTGTGATTGTAAAAGATTGTTCCCTTCTCTTTGAGGTTTTTTAGTGGTTCTGGAGTGCCTTGGCTAACTCTAAAGTATGCGACTCATGATTTTGAAGGGACTTTTACTCTGAAGCTTCCTTGAAGATTTTAAACTTTTCTTTTCTTGTTTTAAGTATATATGTAATTTATATATTTAATTTTTATGAGAAGTTACTTGGTTTCTTCCTTCGAACATCATGAAGTTTTATTCTTAAAGATTAGTTTGAGAGTATGATTGCAAGTGCTTGAGAATAAATTTATTAGTACCTTAATGTTTTACTCATGTCTTTGCTCATCATCAGAACATACTTCGTTAAGAATGTTCTTCATCAAAATTAAGCTTATTTAAGATAGTATGTTCAATATTCTACCCCTTCTCTTGACAAATTGAGGTCCTTTTTAGTAAAGCTCAGATCATCATCTGGTCCTGGATTCAAGATAAAATACATTTCAGGAAGGGGAGTAATGATGGGATACTTCCCATGTCGAATAATGGCTCGATGAGGATTGGTGAGGTAATCCTCAGGCAAATTGGGAATTGATGGAGATTGTGTTGGAGGAGGGGAAGAAGGAACTTTAGCAGGTTCACTGTCAGGTTGAGTAACCTCTAGAATTGTAGAAGATGATGGATAAGTAGGAGAGCATGAGGGGTAAGACATTACTATGATAAGAGAGTTGGTGCTAAGTGGAAAGAAGTTGTGTAGAGTTAAAGGAAAGTGAGTTGGAGGTGGAGAGGAATGAGGATGATAGGCTTGACCTTTGAGTGACTTTGCTAGAGATTATAGAGAGTCAAGTCTTTGGTCAATCTTATCAACTCTTAGAATCATGGATGACATGGCAGTGCTAAGATTATGATCCATTCTATTCATTTGAAGGGCTAGAGTAGATAGATAGTATTCAATCATTGTCCATCAGTCTTCTAAGTTGAGTGTGATAGGTTGTGTAGTTAGGATTGATGAAGTGGTTGGTGTGGTTAGTTATTGTGAAGAAGTGGGTCTTATGGGTGTGAATGAAGTGGTTGGTGTTGCTGCTGTTGTCTCAGTTTCTTCTCTTAACATTTTTTTGACCCTTGTACTCTAACATTTCTTTGATCTTCTCTAGAGACTTCTTCTCTTACTTCCGGGGTCTCCTATCTTGTTGGGCTTTCTAATTCTTGTTCTTCTAATCTAGATCTCTTTCTTTGTTTAGTTTTTCTTAGTTTTTCACCAATTCAGCCTTGTGATGTCCTCTTGAAACCCATTCTTTTTAAGGTTCTTTCATCAACTCTGTCTGAGTCCTTAGACTCTTCTTTCTTTTCTCTAGTTAGATCTACTCCTGCATATCTGAGGATTCTTGTGTAGATCATCCCATGTTGAAGTGGGAATCTTGTCATAGACTTCACTAGATATAGATGATCTACTATGATTTGTGTAAGGTTTATTTTCTTTTTGTACTTCAAAGCCCATAACACTTTTGCATCTTTTTCTGAAATTGAATGTGTGGCTCCTATCCTTTTATACACATTATTTATCACCATTGTATATACCAATTTGTAATCCAGGCTTAGATGACTAGCATGTAAGTAATTTTCTTTTCATCTATTTCAACTCCTGCCAGGTCTGAGAATAATCTTACTCTACTTGATGGCCACTCAACATGTTCTTTTTCAATTTCAGAGAGGTTGAAGATTCTTCTTAAGTTATTAGGGGATAAGTTTATCTCAATTTCTCTTATCCATGATTTCTTTGTACTTGAGTTCAAATTACTGATTAGAACATGTACCATTCTAGGATAACATGACTCTTTACAACTTAGAAATTTAGTCCAACCTTGGAATCGAAACCATTAATATACTTCCAAGTTCATTCCTATTTCTCCTAATACCTCAAAATTAAATGCTCTACCCTTGACAATTTTTTTGTTTCCATACTTTTCAAGATATCTAGAGTAGGCATTTTCACTATTAAGAAAAAGTACCTCAAATGTGTTATCCTCATGCCTCACTCTTTTAGAGATACTTGTCTCTAAGGCTTCATCCCTTTCTTTCCTTCTGTTGCTTAAATAATTTATTTTTGTTCTTTCCATTGTAGTAGAAAGAAGTGGGGATTCAAAAATTGATGGAGGAGATAAGATGGAAGATTTGCTTGAACTTCAGAGTTTGAATCCGGTGGGAAGTTGAGAAGTTTCTCTAAAGGGATGTTTTTGGATACTTTAGGGAAAGGGTTTTAGGTTTTCAAAAGTTTTTGAATAGTTAAATAGAGTTTTGGAATTTTAGCTTCTTCGAAAGATGTTATTGGAGGCTTTAAAGATAAGGTATGCGATCTTCGGAGGCAACAATCGTGATGGTTCAGTGAACCCAAAGCTTTACTTTGGAGGTGGCATAATTTATCGAAGGCTACAAAATGATTTTTCAGCAGTACCAAAGTTATTTTGGGGGTATGGGATTCTTTCAGAGGCATTTTAGTCCTCCTTCAGAGAGTCCTAAATCTGTTTTGGAGGCTCCAAAATACTGCAAATTTTTAGATTTGTTCTTTTTGTGCATTTTTCATTAGAGTTATCAATAATGAACATGTTTTCTTTCTTATAGGTATTTCTTTAATTTTTAACTTAAGCATTTGGATCTAAAACACCTAATTCACTTCTTAATTTACTGAATCTATCTTTCGAAAGAGGTTTAGTAAAGATATCTGCTAATTGATTTTTAGTGGGTACAAATTCTAAACATATGTTATGATTTTGAACATGATCTCTGATAAAATGATGCCTAATTTCTATATGTTTTGTTCTGAAATATAAAACTGGATTTTTGGTCAGACTTATGGTACTAGTTTTGTCACATCTTATGGGAATATCAACATAGTTAAGGCCAAAATTATTTAATTATTGTTTTATCCAAAGGATTTGAGTAAAACAACTGCCAGCTGCTACATATTCTGCTTCAATAATTGATAATGCCATAGATGTTTGCTTCTTACAAAACCATGATATGATTATACTTCCTAGAAATTAACAAGATACTAAGGCACTCTTTCTATCTACTCTATATTCTGCAAAATCTGCATTTGAGTACCTTACAAAATTAAAATCAGAACCTTTTGGATACCACAAGCCGAGGCTTGGTGTGCTTAAAAGGTATTTAAAGATTCTCTTTACAGTAATTATGTATGACTCTTTGGGATCTGACTGAAATCTAGCACACATGCAGAAGCTAATTATTATATTAAGTCTACTTGTAGTTAAGTATAATATTGATCCTATCATGCTTCTATAGAGTTTGTTACATACTAATTTACCTCTTTCACCTTTGTCTATCTTTATTGAAGTGCTCATTGGTGTTCCATATCTTTTAACATCTTCAATATTGAATCTCTTTAGAAGTTTTCTTGTATACTTAACTTGGTGAATGAAGATTCCTTCTTCCTGTTGTTTGATTTGTTACCCCAAGAAGAAATTGAGTTTACCTATCAAGCTTATTTCAAATTTTTCCTGTATAGTCTTAGAAAAATTCTGGACAAAGATTTTCATTAGTAACACTAAATACAATGTCATCAACATAAATTTAAACTATAAGAATGTCTTCCTTTTCATGCTTAATGAAGAGAGTGGTGTCCACTTTACCCCATGAAAAATATTTTCCAATCAGAAATTTGATTAGCCTCTCATACCAAGCTCTAGGAGCCTGTTTCAAACCATAGAGAGCTTTCTTGAGTTTGAATAAATGATTTGTATAATGAGGGTCTTCAAACCCAGGGAGTTGTTCCACATATACTTCTTCATTAATGAAACTATTCAAGAATGCACTTTTTACATCCATTTGATATAGTTTGAAATCCATATATGATGCAAATGCAAGAAGCATTCTAATAGCTTCAATCTTTGCAATAGGGGTGTATGACTCTTCAAAGTTAATACCTTCTTCTTGATAATACCCCTTTTGCAACTAATCTTGCCTTATTATCCAGTTTATTCCTGAAGACCCATTTTGTTCCTTTAATAGATTGATGATTTGGTTTTGGAACAATAGTCCATACATCATTTCTTTTAAATTGATCTAATTCTTCTTGCATAGCTAAAATCTAGTATCATCTTCTAATGCCTGGTCTATGCAAGTTGGTTCTAATTGAGAAATAAAAATAAAATTACCACATATTTGGTAATAGGATGATCTAGTTCTAACTTTATTGAACACATCACTAGTTATCTAGTTTTTAGGATGAGCATGCATAAACCTCCAATCTCTAGGAAGAGATGAGTTATCGTCCTCATTTACCTCTATTGTGGATGATTCAACTTCATCCATTACTTCATCCATTATTGTCTTAGATAGTGGAGTTTCTTCTTGATTATCTTGTAATTTCAGTTTCTCCACATTTGTTGGAAAATTATCTATCTCATCATCAAAATTACTATTTCTTTTTATAGAGTTAGTGTATTCATCAAATTTAATATGGATGGGTTCCTCTACAATCTTAAGTCTCAAGTTGTACCCTCTAAATGCTTTGCTAACAATGGAATAACCCAAAAATATGCCTTGATCAGATCTATTATAAAATTTTCTATGGTTTTCTTTACCATTGTTAAGAATAAAATATTTACAACCAAATGTATGAAAATATAAAATATTTGGTTTCTTTGCATAGTATAATTCAAATGGAGTTTTGTTGAGTATGGATCTAGCAAAGATTTTCTTAATAATGTGACATGTTGTGGTCATTACTTCAGTCCAAAAATACTATGGTTGGCTGTATTCACTCAACATTATCCTTGCCATCTATTGCAAGGATCTATTCTTCCTTTCTGCTACTATATTTTGTTGGGGTGTTCTTGGTGTAAAGAAAGTTTGAAGAATAACATTGCTTTCACAAAAATCATTGAATCTATGATTCTCAAAGTCTCTGCCATGATCACCTTTTATGGCAACAATATGAGAACTTTGTTCATTCTTTACACATTTGGAAAATACTTAAAAGAATGAAAAAGATTCATCTTTGGATGTTAGAAATATTATCCATGTAAATCTACTATAGTCATCTACAATGACATATTACTGTTTTCCTCAAAGGTTTCTTGTCCTTGTTGGTCCAACTAAATGCATATGTAGTAACTGAAGGGGTTTGGTTGTGTATACTTCTCTATTTGATTTGAATGATTCATTTACTTGCTTGCCTTTTATGCAAGCATCACACAACTTATTATCAAATTTGTATTTTGGTAAGCCAACAACTAAATCTTTATTATATAATCTTTCAATCAGATATTTGTTTGCTTGTCCTAGCCTTCTATGCCACAACATGGGTTTATTATCATTCACAACAAGACACTTAGCTTGAATATCTGAAATATCAACTAAATATATATTTGCATATCATCTACCATGTACTATAACTAATTGAGACTTATCTAATATGGAATAAGATTAAGATTCAAACATAACTTTGTAGCCTTTGTCACAAAACTGACTTACACTAAGAAGATTGTGTTTTAATCCTTCTTCTAAAAGTATATCTAAAATTGAAGTAGATAAAGGTTGGCCAACCTTACTGATCCTAACTACTTTACCTTTACTATTATCACCAAAGGTTACTGTTTTGCTAGATTTCATTTTTAGTTCCATGAGCAGCTCCTTATTTCCTATCATGTACCTTGAGCAACCACTATTGATATACCATATACTGCTCTTTGTGGCTCCCAAGCACACCTGCTAGATAAAGTTAAGTCTTAAGTTTTGGTACCCATTTAGGAATGGGTCTAGGTGGGTTAGTTATAGGTAATGTTGGTACCCATTGTTTCTTGGGTAGAGCAATTTTAACTAAAGAAATTTTGGTTACATTTAGTACATTTGTAACTGTCTTTAGAACCCCAATTATAGTTTGTTTAGGTTCAAATTTTCTATATTGTTGCTATCCACTTCTTTTCTTTGGTTTCATTTTTAACAAAGTGGAAGTCAATATCTTTTTCAGAGCATTATTTTCAGCTACTACTTGATCTAATATGTTATTGGTGTTATTTCTACTCTTGAGCTTGTAATTTTCTTCCTTGACTTTGGAGAATTCATTTGTAATTCTTTTAAGCTTTTTTTTAGTCTTTTTGTACTTCTCTTTCAAAGTCAAAAAATTTGAATATAATTCTTCTAACATTTCTTCATGACTAGGAGTTTCAAAATCAAAATTTACCTTCTCTTCATGGATTGTCATAAAGCTGATTCCTATATGAAATTCATCATGAGTGCTTTTGTTTAGAGAAAGTTGACTAATTTCAACTTCATGTTCTTCTTCTTCCTCACTTTCACTTTCATTTATAATGTTATCTAGCATCTACGATACTGTTAGAGCTTTCTTTTTCCTTTGGAATTTTTTGCTTGTTATGTTGTTGTTGGAATTTTCTGCTTGTTTTGTTATTGTTGTTGTGGTTGTTGCTATTGTTTCTTTTTGTCAAAGTATAAATTGTACCTCTTCTTTTGTTGATCATTTTTTTCTTGTCTGGCTTTGGACAGTCAAAATTCATATATTTAGGTTTCCCACAATTATAACAGGTGAGTAATTCTTTCTTTCTATCATTTCTTTCAAATTTGTTCCTTGAACTATTTTCAAACTTTTTCTTCTTTAGCGTGGATTTAAATCTTCTCATAATCATTACCATTTCCTCATCTTCATCTCCACTCGTGGATGCATCAGTTTGGAATTCGTCATTCTCTGACTCAGCTTTAAGAGCAATTGCTTTCTTACCCTTTGGTTCTTCTATATTTTTTGGCTTCATTAACACCTCATGAGTCATAAGAGAACCCATGATTTCTTCTAGACTCATTATGTCCAAATTCCTTACTTTCTGGATTACTATTACTTTTAGCATCCATTACTTTGATAAAGATCTCAGGATTTTCTTTACCATTTTGGGCTCTGTGTATTTTTCTCCTAGATTTTTCAACCCATTTGTTATCTTTTGAAACCTTCCAACATGTCTGAGATTGATTCTATTTCAAAATTCAAATAATGACACATTTAGTAGGAGCATTTGAGGTTGAGTGTTATACCTGCGCTTATCTTACCTTTTTATTTTGAAGAAACTTGGTATTTTATCGTGTCTTCAATTTGTTCCTTCAAACCAAGTCTCCTTTCTCTTTCTTCTTCTTCAAGAATTTATTTTCTCCTTTCTTAGACTTCCTACACTCAAGTTAGTTTCAATAATAATGCAAGTAGTGTGTGAGTGCCAGGTGTTTTTGCCCCTTAATAATTTGTCTTTAGCTTATTTAAGATTTCTCGCATCAACCCATAAGCCAAGACATCCTTACAAACTATGGGACAGAGAGCATATAGTGAGTTTTTAGCACTTTTAGCTCTGCTCTCCTTTCATCCTCGTTTATGCTAATACAGATGATTTTCCATAGATGAAGATCATTTGGCCATAAGAAATGTTTCCAATCTCTTCTTCCATTATATTCAATTTAATTCTATTAAAAATTTGGAAGATAGGATAAGGACTACTCTTTGAAAAACATGGAAGATGAAATTGTTAGGGAAGCTAAATAGATCACTAGAATTGTCTATTTAGCCCACTTTGATACCACTTGCTAATTCCCAAAGTATAACTTAACCCAAGAGGGGAGGGGTAAATTAGGTATATAAAAATTTATTGCTTAACCCCTGTTAGACCATTTTCCTCTTTTCATACTTATGTGTGGTGTGATGTAAAGCGAATGATAAAACCGTAAAGTGCATGAAGGATAAAACAAGTAAACAAACACACACAAACAACATTATTTTTATAGTAGTTTGGGAACTCTATCCCTAAATCCACTCTTCTAAGAATACATACTTACTATGCGTTGGGTTCGACTATATCCCATATAATGGAAATACATAAGCGCTCCTAGCACTCTTCTACATTCCAACTCTAGGGGGACATAAATAAGTGTTCCCAACACTTTTTTGGATTCCAGCTCCAAGGGGCATAAACATAGTACTCTCAACACTCTTCTGGTTTTCACAAGCTCACCAGCAAACTTGTTGGTTTTCTAGAAATCACCAACAACTCTCTGTTTTCAAGTTTACCAAAAAATTTATACACTTTTACATAGTCTTTCTCTCAAGGATAGCGGAAGATATGATCTCTTTACAGCTCTATGTAATACAAAGAACTTCCCATAATATGAATTAATGGCCACAAGGATATGTAGTTTAAGCTCATGAAAGATAGATGAGGGTTTAAGCTCTTGGCCATGGGTGGAAGGATTTGCATAGGGTTTAGCTCATTTGAAAAGTATTCCTTCACCACCTTTGAATCATCCCAACTTTTCTCCTTAAATAGCTTCTTCATATTTTTTATCGTTGAAGAAGACGGGTTGTGTTGAATACAGAAATGAGAATTGCATTGAATGAATAAGACCATTTGAGTTTTTTTCATTGAAGTACATGTCTTTTTGTTTTGTCTCGAGTTGTTACATCACCGTTTAGAGAGGAAGATAAGTTGTGTTAAAAGGTATTCCCCATTTGACTTATCACAGCTTGGAAACCCTACAATGCTACTTGTTATCAGAAATGGTGACTGAAATAAGTCTGCATAATGACAAGATGAGTGTAGATGTCATTTGGAAGTCACGTGAATCAATTTTCCTCTAACAAGTAATAACTTCTCTCTTTGCCTACATTTATCTATTATAAGTTGCAAACAGATTCTTACATAGGTTTTTCTGTCAGTTGATCCTTCATGAGTGAACTTTGTCTGTTGCAAGTAGCAGATGAACTCTAAGTGGTATAGATGAAGTCAAACTGATCAATAGACAAATACTACTTTGTCTACAAGAGTTCCTCTAGGAGGTTTGTCTATTAGTAGTCCCTTCATAGTTGTACTTTGTCTATTATAGATAATAAACAAACTTTGATCTGCAGACAAAGTTGAATTGAACGATAAACAAACACTCACTAACAGACAAAGTATGATATTTTTCTTTTGTTCCAGCTTTGTCTGTTGGAGGAGACGAACAAAGTTTGCTTTGTCTTGCTTGATCTAATGAAGTGTATTATTCATCTGATGTAAGCAATAGATAAACTTTTCTCTGCTCTGTCTTGGACAAAATACTTTGCACGTCGCATAGATTTGTCTATTGTAAGTTGTAGACGATCGTGCCTTTGTCTGTTAAAGTCCCTTTTTAGTCCAAGCAACTCCTTATCTATTCAGGTTCGTTTATGCCCATAGTGCAACTTCTACTTCATCTTCTACTTTGGCTGATGCTTTGTTTGTAGTAAGTAACAGATGACTTTTGATCCACAGACAAAGTGAAGTTCTTCAACTATTCTGCACACTTCAAGTAATAGAAAGGGTTTATTCTTGCAACTTCTTTCTTTCTTCAATCTTCATTTCTCTGTCTTGGCTCAGCTGAAGTTGCATTCCCTTATCTGATTATATTGCCTTTTGTCCTCAGATCAATCCATTCTTCTAACTTTGTTGATCAGACAATATTTTCTTCTCTTTTTGCAAGGTTGTTTGGGTTGTAATTTCTTCTTTTCTTCCTTTGTCTGAGTATTTGATGAAGCTTCTTCTTTTTCTTTATCTCAGACAGGCTTTATCTGGTCGGTGTAGATAGCTCGAGTTTCTTGAATAACTTTATTCTTTTTGACTATTACTTCATCTTCATGTGCTTCTGTCTTGTATTGTTTGTGGAATTTTCTCTTTAGAGTTAATAGACAATGCAATCTCATTGTAACACATCTTTGAAGCCTTATTTTTCTCTTATTGTTTTTGTTTGTGGAAGCTTCTTTTAGACGATTACAACTTTTCTTGTTACTTGTCTTCAAACCTTTTGTTTTCTTCTTCTTCTTCCATGGTTTTCATTAGTTCAACTCCTTTGGAATGTAATAAATAGTTGTGCCAATTTGTTGCAGATCATGATCCTTCACTTGAACTTTTCTGCACTTACATTGTTGGCTTTTGTGATTCATTAAAATAAGGTATTTTACCCTTATATGATTTAATCAAATTATAGAGTAAGGATAATATACACCTTTATTAAGTGCATAATGTGAAAGCTTAAACAATTATGGTGTTTAGTATGATTTGACAAATTTATGCAGTAAACAATAATTAATATTATATACCATAAAGTAAGAATGTATGCTTGTATAATTAAATATTTATGATTATGTGTTTATGTTAAGTAATGTTTATCAATTTATAATCATATATATGATTGTTTAGAGATTTAAACATACAAACTTCTTACAAGTTTTGTTATCATCAAAATCATATACAATAATACTGTCATGGATTACCTTTGCTATGTTTGAATCTTAGTTTTGCAGAGTCCAAATTGGCTTTGTTGTGTTTGAGTCTTGCTTTCTTACTTCTGCAATCTACGAATCTTGATTCCAAGAGTCCCAACTTTGGTAGTGTCCTAGAGTGCTTTTGAAAATCTAATGTCTAGGTGGAAGATTTTCTATAGTCTAAGCCATGCAATTATGGAGTTATAATCTAAGGCTAATTTTTAAGCATAAAGATGCTGCAATTTTGAGAAATTATCTTTGGAATCGTGATGTTGCAACAACTGCTTGTTTAGAAGTTGCAAACTTTAGAAGATGTGAAATTGTGCCTATTTAGAAGTTGTTCAATTGTGAAGTGCTTAGCCGTTCAGAAGTTCAAGAATGATTGGAAAGAATCTGGAGATGTGTGCAACTTGTGTTATACTTGAAAACTAGGTTCTCTATGTAAGAGACAGTGCAATTTGTAAAACGCTATTGCTAGGTTATTTAAGGGGACATCCACAGTAGAGTGGAGAGAGAAGGATGCATAGAGTTTATCACTGAGAGTTTCTAGGAGATAAGGTTCTGTAAGCAAGAGAGATTATGAGTTCTGCAAACATGCATATTATCAAGAGTTTTTTTTTCCTTTTTAGTATGAATTAATTTTGTTTTTCTAGGGCAAAGATTAAGCCCTCTTTGATATCCTTTGTTAATTAAGATTGTTGGATTATCAATTTAATTTTATCTTATTTCATTCATTATATTTATTGCAGTTGCCTGATTTATTTAATTGCTTGATCACCAATTTCATGAATTCGATTGATTGTTTGAGAAAATATAGTTAAGGTAAATGCCGTATGCTAAACAATATTTGAAGAGCTCCTTTGAATGAATGAGTAGATGGTTAAGGTAGATGTCATATGCTAAACTATTCTACTTGGTTCACTAAAGTTCTTCTGATCTTCATGAGTTTTCAATTTCAATTACCTATGTGACATAGCTGATTGGAATGGGGGAAAATAGTTGATTTAAACCCAAATGCCTAATGGTAATAATCATACATTTGATAGAACAAACTAAAGATAATGAATTGCATCCAACATGCCAATAACATAGGATATTATTGAGTGATGAAATCGGATCCCTATACTCTTGCAACCTGAGAATCTCCTTTACATTTTTCTCCATAATTGTTTTCTATTATTTATCTTAATAATTAGATTTATTTAGTCTCAACTATATCGTTTTAGGATAGCTTTAGTTCAAGTAACTAAATATAGTTGAATCAGTTTAGATAGTTCTCTATGGGATCAACCCTTTCTTTGCACACTATACTACTATACACTCGTTCACTTGTAAAAAATTATAATTTGATCATCAAGCGCCTTACGTGGAAAGGTGGGTACAATAATCTCTCTTCAAAAGTATCTAGACATGGTCGTGATTTTTGTTAGCAAGCTTTCTTGTCCTGCTGATTGCTCCCAAGCCCTCGAGATGTCATTTGACCAGCTCATGGTGGATTCTACAATGGATATCATTTGCTCCTCTATCACTCGCCATAATTTCATCGATCGACTGAAGCTTTGTTTGTTGCAACTTACCAGCGCTCGAGAGTAGATGGCCCAAATGTCTACACAACTCTGAGAGATGGAGTTGGAGCAGCAAGTGGCATCTACCCATCTATGGGAAGCCAAAGAGGCTTTGGAGTGGGAGTGGGGGAGTTCTTCTTCTTCTAACAATCTATAGTGTGAGCGTGATCAGATGGTTGTAGATACAGTGGTTCTGAGGGCCTTCTAGGAGGAAGAGAAGAAGTAATTTCAAGATCTAGAGGAGACTGCTCCAACTCTTAAGGTCTGAGAGGATGAGCTTATTGCTGAGCATGACACCATTGAGGAGGGGAGGAGACTTACGATTTCTATGAGAGAGCATGAAAAGGCTTCCTATAAGGAGGCTGAGGTTATTCTATAAAAAGTGTAAGCCAACCGCAATGCTATGGTGGATACCTCCAAGGCCAAGGAGCTCACTCTCTTAGAGGTTGATGCAACTGGGAGAGAGTTGGCCCTTCAATAGCAGGTAGGCAAGCTCGAAAGTAGACCAAGTAGAGAGAACACTCTTCAGTAGGAGATAGATTTGTTGAAGGCCCAACATGCCTCTACTATTGCCTAAGTCCATTAGGAGTGTCTAGAGGCGCTAGTTGTGGAAGTGCAATGTCATGAGATTCTACTTCAGTTGATCATTGATTGTTTAGGGCATGGTTTTTACTCATGTAAGAAGATAATTTCTAAAAATATCTCAGGAATAGATATTGAAGATGTAAACCTAGAAGATGAGGACATGTAATACAAATTTGTTTAATAAAATTTATTCATTCTTTTAGCATATATTCTTTTGTGTCTTTTTTCCCAAGTGTGCCTTGTTGGTTTACTAGGCTTACTAATTGCCTGTGAGGCAAGAGATCTTTTTCATAAGTAGCTTCATTGAACTATTCTTCTTTGTAAGCAGTTCCGTTGAGCTATGATGTTGATGTCTCAATTTCCTGCAAGATAAAAAACATTTTCCAAAGTTGGCTCCATCAAACTGTGATGTTAATGTCCCATTTTTCTTACAAGGTAACAAATCTTTCTCAAAAGTGGCTTTGCTGAGCCAATCTCTTTCATAACCCACTCCATTGAACCATGGTGTTGATGTCCAAATTTCCTGCAAGATAAAAAATAATTAGCATCATTGAACTATGGTGTCGATGATTCAGTTGAGTGTACCCTTTAGTTAGTTAAGCTAGAATATTAACAACTCAGTTGAGTGTTGCCTTCAACTTACTTAGGTTGGAATATTGATAATTCAGTTGAGTGCCTCCTTTCACTTAATTGGGTCGAGTCGGAACACTAGTGACATAGTTGAGCTAGAATATCGATAGATTAATTGAGTTGTCCCTTAGTTCCATTAAGCTGGGTGGTTTACTAAGACCACATTTTGAATGACTATTACCTAACCGGGTGGTTTACTAAGACCACACTTTTGTTCTCTAGTCCAAATTTTGTTAGAAAGAGTAATAATAGAAAAAGATAATTTAGTGAAAAGAGAAAACATTTCTATTGTACAATTTATGGAAAATCTATTCATTATTGACTCAATCATTATATAATAATGCAAAAGGATAGCAAAGATTTTTAATACATCCTTAGGTGCTCAACATTCCATATTCATAGAATGCTTCTCCTGTTCAACCTTTGTAGCCGGCAAGCCCCATTTTCCAAGACCTTAATAACTCTATAGAGACCCTCCCATGAGCAAGCAAGTTTTCCTCTCATGTGGGTAGGATTATTGATGGATGCTTCTTGTAAGACCAGCTCTCCTTCTTTGAAGTCTTGCACTCTAACCTTTCGATCATAGTATTGTTTGACTTGGGCCTGGTGTCATGTCATCCTGGCTTGTGTTGAGCCTTGATTCCTCAAGTATATCCAAATTAGTCTCCAGTGCTTCCTCATTTACCCTTGGGTTGTGTTGGTCCCATGTAATAGATAGCTCAAGAGGGGAGGGGTGAATTGAGCATATGTAAATCATAGCCAAATAAAAAATTAATAAGTTAAGCAGAAGTTGTGATGCAACACATGCATTTTCCATATTTGTTCATTGATCATAATGGCTGCTTCACTTCCAAGTTCAACTTCTCTTAGTCATTCTTATTTCAGGCAAGTAATTATATGTGAAGTGATGTGTGAACTATGACAGTAATATACATTCATTTTGCACATTACATTGCCTCTTTTGGTAGGCTTATTTGTATAGAGTTTAGGCTCGTATATATTGATTTCTCATTGAAGCTCATTAGATATCAATACTCAAGATTTATGAATAAGATAGATCTTTTAGGTTCATTACCTATTAGTGCAGTGGAGGTTGATTATCTAGGAGGAAGCATTGTCGAATTGAGAGAGATGTTACTTGTTTAAGCTCTATTATTTTTGTCTCAGCTTCCTCAACCTTCTTCGTTGACAATACACTACTTTTATATTGTTTCAGAGATTTTTTTCTCGTTTGAGGTAGTTGGCTTTCTTTTGAATGTTAAAGACCATTCTGATTTCTACCATTGAAAAGTTATCTTCTTGATAAACTCATTTGTAGCTAGAGGACTTACAACACCATTCTTGAAGAAGATGCCTTATTGGTTATAGTAAATACTGGATAAGACTTTTCTGCTTAACTAACTCTTTCATTATTTTGTAAAGACACCCATTAAGTTTGAAAGGACCCAGTCTTTGAAGGTTGCAACCTTTATTAAAATGTAGACCGCTTTGCTTTGAATTACTTTCCACCTTTAGCTAAGCTTGATTTGTCTAATCAGCCTAATAGAATTTGCTTCAAATAAGATTTTGACTAGAAAATGAAGTCAGCGATGTCTGGCACAGGTGGCTTCTACTCTTCATGATATGTACTATTTTGTCTGAAGACTTTGTCTGATCAAGTCTTGGATTGGTCTCTTATAAGTGATAGATAGAGTGACTCTGAGTAGATCCATAGACAACTTCATCTTTATAGATTTATCTAAGATCAGCATTGTAGTTTATCTTTTAGATTGTCTGTTGTAAGTGACAGACGAAGTTCTTCTCTTTACTGCTCATCATACAAAGTTCTCTTAGCAGACGAAGTTTCCTTTCACTAGACGAAGTAAGTTTGTTTGTTGGTTTGTCTGTTGTAAGAATAGACGACTCTTGTTAGCGCAGACAAAAGCTTCTTTATAGTAGACGAAGTCTCTTTCATCAGACAAAGTAGTTTTGTCTATTAATTTATCTCTTTTAAGTTACAAACGACTCTTTTTGGCATAGAAAAGGCTCCTTCTTAATAAACGACATGACTTTGTCTATTGTTTGTCTGTTGAAATTTGTAGACGAAGATGCAAGCCATAGACAAGTCTTCCAACTAGTTTGTCTATTGGTTTGTCTATTGTGAGCGATAGATGAAGTTAAGATGTGCGAATGAATCCACTTTTTAGTTATTCGTATAACAGATTGTTTGTTAGATGTAATAGATAAATTGTTGGGGCATAGTCAATTCATTTTATTCAATGGTAGTCTGATGGTTTGTTGTAAGTGGAAAATGACTCTTGCAAATAAAGACAACAGACAAAGTCTTCTTCTATAGTTGTTGTCTTGCTTCTACTTCATCTTTTGTGTCTTCTATAAATAGGTTCTTTGTCCTTCTGTGGTTTCAAATAGACTTTATATGAGAGATAATGGCTTAAATAATTTGACTTTATTTTAGATTTTCATATGTCTGAGTTTAGCTCCATTTTATCTCTGCTTCTAAAACTATATTCATCTTTGTGTTGTGGACAAGTGTTGGTTATAAGCAGTTTATCTAACTTATCCATGAAATGATTTATCTAAATCTTTCTAAGGTAGATGTTGTTTGACACTAACTTAATCTGTAGACTATTTACTCAATCACTCATTGAGGCTTGAACTTCATATCTACAGATGTTGTTTGTGACTTCTTTTCAAAGCTTTAATGTCATTCTTTCTGATCATTTGTATCTTCTTTCAATCAGTGGATTATGCTTGCTGATGTATTCTTTGTGTACACTATCCAGTTCATTTTAGTTATTCCTTATATGTTTATATTAGTTTCTGGAATGCTTGGGAACACAATTGTTGGTGTCACACATATTCACTCATATGTTGTTGCTCATCATCAAAACTTAGCTGTTTGCCATGTGCACTATTTGATTCAACATTCTCCCCCTCTTTGATGATGAAAAAATATTTGAGTGAAATACCTTTTGAGAGAGTAAAAATATTCAAGAAATTTACACATGGGTAAATGTATTATGGCTCCCCCTGACTTAGTGCAAAGTATTTTGTTTATCTCATCTAGATCTAACTTCTCCTAGCTTAAATGTGCTATGTTTAAGTTTTAGGTCATGTGGCTCGGCTCCCCCTAAGTAGGTACTATGATTTTTACTTTATATTGTTCCATGGTCTATTCAATTTTTAGTCAAGTTGTACTATGTTTATCCCCCTTTTTATCATAATCAAAAAGATAAATAGTTTTCAAGGAATATTATTCAAGTAATATGGGAAAATTAGAAACTGAGAATATTCAAGTATTATCTGAGAATGTATACTTCATTGATGAGTAAGATAGATGTACAAGATATAGACAGAATATAGTGTATTTAATAGTCTAAGCATTATCCTTAGGTTGTATAGTGCTTTCCTTATAGTTGATGACCTTAAGTCAAAGTTGAAATTCAGGATCTGCTAAATATGGATAAGGAAGAGGTTTTCCTTCAGCATTGGCTTTAGCATTGGCTGTCATCCTTCTTTTATATAAAGCGTGACTTATGGGAATAGGGTTAATATGTCTCTAATTTTTTAAGGGGTCATCAACTTTTGAAGGATTAGAAATGAATGTCTTAAAGAATGTAGACTTGAGCTTAGAGGTTGGGGCTTTGTATCTCAAGGAAGGAGGAGGATTGGGTAAAGCAAGAAGAAGAGGTGTTGCCTGAGAAGAAGAGGTACTAGAGGAGAAAATTGTTAGGATGGACGGTGAAATCCCAGATTTTGTGGAAACAATTCCTTCAAGTTCAATTACCCTTAACCTTTCAAAATACTCCAAATTTTTAAATTCAGGAAAGGGTGAAGATATCTTAGCAAAATATGCATTGATCTGCATGAACTTGCATTGTCGATATATATTATATAGGAGATAGAACAAATTGGGGTTAGTTGTTTCAAGAACAGCATGAGGTGATACCCTTGAAGTTATATTAACAAATATGGAATTTTTTGTTTGAGGAGGAGTTGGGGTGACTAGTGATGATGATGATAGTCCTTGGAAATTTAATATGAAGTTATCAAAAAACTCATCTATGTTTAGAAGGTTTAGCTTGAAATCTTTAGGAAAGGGCCTTTTAATGATATCAATGTTAAGTTTTATGAATTCAGGGTCATCAAAGTGTGGGAATGGAAGATCCAAATAACTAAAACTTACCTTTTGTGCTTTCAAATCAGAGTAAGCACATTTATTTATTCTTTGTTTGTGCTTAATTTATTCTTTAGTTAATCTTATTTTTTTTTGCTAAGTTTTATTGGTGGTGGAGTAGAAATATCAAGGGGTACAATTATTTGAGGATCTTTTATAGAAGAGAGACATAATTTTTCAATTTGAAGAAATTTTAGAGGTGCTTTTGCTTTTTCAAAAGGAGTGAATTTCCTAATTTTAATAGTGGAAGGATGAGGGTGAGTAGTACAATGGGGAACACTTAATGAAAAATGACTATTTTTCTCTAAGGTGGTTTTTATAGATTTAAGAATTTGAATAAGAGGTATTTCTAAATCACAGGATGCTTCAACTAACTCAGATGGAGATGAAGGTGAGAAAGATTTGAGCATTAAAGAGTTATGAGTCATGTGAACAGAAGGTGAATGATGGGAGTTGGAGGGTGAAGGAGAAGTTGAGGAATGGGTACACCTGATTGGTGAAACAGGTCTGGCTCTATGGATTCGAGAAAATTTTGGAGAGGGTTGAGATGGTTATATTTAATCTTTGATGGATTTGGCTGAGGAGATTAGAGTGTCTAGTTTTCGATCTATTGAATCCATCCTAACATTGAGAGCTGAAATGAATGTTTTAACATTAATGAGTCTTATCTCTAGGTCTTGTGGAGTGGGATGAGTTGGTGAAGGTAAGTGGGTTGGTCTGAATGATTTTGGACCATGAGGTAGAGATGGTGTAGCTATTGCCTTTGCTTTTACTGCTGTCGAGGTTGAATGTGTGTGGTCCTCTTGTTGATCCTTTGATCTTTCTTCTTCATTTCTTATCCTTTTTGCTACAGGAACTTCATTTTCCATTCTTGTACTTTCTTCAGCAAAGAAATAATCTTGTATCAACTCATCTATCATCTCAGTCACAAAATTTTTAGTGACATCTTTTCTATTTAGTTCGTTAGCTTGTATATATGAGTTGACACCTTCTGCTACCATTGAGGGGATTTCCTCCCTTTTTTCTCTAACTGATTCAATCTTTTCTTCTTCTACTACTTCTTCCCTATCCCTTCTTGGTTGTCCTGTCCTCTTTGCTTTCTCAGTGACAATACCATCTGATGAAATGGATAGTCTCATTCTTTTAAGTGTTACCTTATTAATCATGTCTGAATACTTGAATTCATCTGGCACTTCATGTGACAAATCCACTTGCCTTTCTTAATATTTTGGTCATTCCAATTCCATAAGGTAGAGGAAGTCTCACTAATGACTTTACTTGATGAAGCTATTCAGATATGAGTTTGGCTAGATCTAGCTTCTTCTTATGTTAGTGCCCACAAAGTCCTTCCATCTCTTTCAGAAATGTTATCTCTACTTCCAACCTTGGGATAGATGTTATTGCTTAGGATATTGTGTGCAAGCCTCCGATTTACATTTGGATTCTTAGGATTGAGACTTTTTACATCGTCACCAATGGTTGTCTTTGTTAGCTGTGAAAATAAATCCTTCTTGGGTGTTGGCTACTCAAATATCTGCATTTCAATCATGAGGAGATTTAAGCATTCTCTGATGCTTTTAAGAGACATGTTTATTTCCTTATCTCTAATCTAGGACTTCTTCATCTTAGGGTCATAGTTGTAAAGAAGTATTTTTACCATTCTCGGATAACATATATCTTTGCAACTCATGAATTCGTTCCACCCCTGGAAACTTATCCAACTGCATACTTCCATTTTCATTTATTTGAAGAAGTCAAAATCAATAACCTTTCCTTTCAATAATTTTCTTTTATTATGCTTGCTCATAAATATATGACAACTTTGTTCATCATTTTGAAAGGCTACCTCAAGAAGCCAATTTCTATGAAACCTTAGTTTGTAAGGTGGCTGCAACTCTTCCAATTCTTCTCTGTTTCTTCTCTTGCAATATGTAGATGTTAGATTCATCTCTGTGGTTCTTGAATCTGCCATCTCTATTAGTTAAGGCTTTAGGGTTTTGATGTGGAGGAGTTCAAGAGTTCTTGGCAGTGAGATGAATAGAAGAAAATGGCGCCAAGAAGACGAGAAATGGAGAGAGAAATAGTGAGAATTTGAATTGCCTTCTTCTGAAAAGGGAATTTTTTACGGAAATAGTGAATTCAAGAGGTGAGTCTGAGACAAGATTAAAAGTGGGTTTTTATCAAGTATGTCCTCAAGAGCTTCAGATGAGTTGGCTGGCTTCATACAATCCTATAGACAAAGTGATTACTTTGTCTATAGGTAGATATGGAATGATGGGATTTTTCAATTTATTGTTGATCTTATATAAGCATGATTGTCTAAGAAGATAATATTGGTTTACTTAAAAAGATTTGAGTGACTAATCTCTTTGTGCAAAGGCAAAGCAATGAAGTATATATAGTTTGGAGCATGTAAGGACAATTCAGAATAATGTACATTCAATTTTTGTAGATAACTCAACATGGATGGTATTCAAGATGATATGCAATTAATTATGAAGCATTCAAAACTTTAAAGCAAATTTCTTAAAGATTTGAGACCGTAGATTAGAAAATTACCTCATTGTCTTGAACTGCTAATATACTGTGAAATGCTTACTTGATTGTCTTTTGCCCTTTTGGATTTCTCATGGATGTTTCTTCTGACTTTTTTTATTTTTGTAGCTCCTATATAGAATCAATCACTTGGGATCTTCTGGACCTTGTTAGCTTTGTCACATATAATTTATAATATATCTTTAACAAAGCTATATATCAATGTTCTATCATTCTTAGTGAAAGATAGGAATTTCAAAATTTTCAAAATCTATAGCATATATCATTAATGTATAAAAGTGTGTGAATTACTTGTTTCTAAGCAGGAATGTTGTGGAAAGATTTGGCCATGAGAGTCTCTTCATAGGTTAACTTTTGGTACTTAAAATTAACTTGCAAAGCCTGATGCCACTTATTGGTCCCATTTAAGAGATAGCTCAAGAGGGGAGGAATGAATTGAGCATGTGTAAATCATGGCCAAATAAAAAATTAATAAGCTAAGCAGAAGTTATGATGCAACACATATGCATTTTCCATATTTGTTCATTTGATTATAATGGCTGCTTCGTTTCTAAGTTCAACTTATCTTAGTCATTCTTATTTGATGCAAGTAATTGCGTGTGAAATGATGTGTGAACTATGACAGTAATATGCACAATAAAACAATCAGGCAGACAAGACACACAATAATTTTTATAGTGGTTTGAGAATCCTGTCCCTACATCCACTCTTCTAAGAGCACATACTC
The DNA here is from genome assembly GCA_036873735.1 of Pouteria campechiana. NCBI lineage: Eukaryota > Viridiplantae > Streptophyta > Magnoliopsida > Ericales > Sapotaceae > Pouteria > Pouteria campechiana. The sequence continues at coordinate 80,324 of JAYJMB010002204.1, forward strand.
ATTGTACCTTGGGTTCCACTATATCTTATATAATGGAAATACAAAGTACTCCAAGCACTTTTCTAGATTCCCATAAATAGTATTCCCAATACTTGTCTGGATTCCATCTCCAGGCGGTATAAACATAGTGCTCCCAGCACTCTTCTGGTTTTCACAAGCTCACTAGGAAACTCACTGGTTTTAACAAACTTGTTGGTATTTCAGAACTCACCAACAACTCATATAATGTGATTTTCTAAGCTCGCCATCAACTTACATAGTTGATTAACAACATTCATTTTGTACATGACATTACCTCTTTCGGTAGACTGATTTGTATAGAGTTTAGGCTCACATATATATAAATATACACATACATATATATATATATATGTATGTATGTATATGTATAAGTATATCTGTATATCTATATATATATGTATGTGTATATGTATGCATATGTGTACATATATGTATATGTATATGTATATATATATATATTTATATATGTATGTATGTGTATATATATGTGTATGCATATATTTATATATACACATATATATATGTGTGTGTGTGTGTTTATGTATATGTGTGTATATATATGCATGTATGTATATATGTATATATATATATCTACATAGAGTATTGATATCTAATGAGCTTCCATGAGAAATCAATATATATATATATATATTGATTTCTCATGGAAGCTCCTTAGATATTAATACTCTAGATTTATGAATGAGATAGATCTTTTAGGTTCATTATCTATCAGTGGTGTGGAGATTGATTATCTAGGAAGAAGCATTGTCTGATTGAGAGAGATGTTACTCATTTAAGCTTTGCTCTTATTTTTTGTTTAAGCTTCCTCAACCTTCTTCATTGACAATACACTACCTTTATATTGCTTCAGAGATTTATGCCTGTTGGAGGTAGTCAACTTTATTTTGAATGTTGAAGACCATTCTAATTTCTTCTATTGAAAAGCTGTCTTCTTGATAAACTCATTTATAGCTGAAAAGCCTGTAGCGTTATTCTTAAAGAAGATGCCTTTCTGGTTATAGCAAATACCAGATAAAAACTTTTCTACTTGACTAACTTTTTTATTATTTCAGAAAGATGCCCATTAAGCTTGAAAAGATGAAGCCTCTAAAAGTTGCTACCTTTATCAGAATGTAGACTGTTTTCCTTTGAATTTCTCACCACCTTCAACTAAGCTTGGTTTGTCCAATCAACTTAATAAAATCTGCTTTGAATAAGATTTTGACAGGAGAGTGCAATCAGCAATGTCTACTATAGGTGCCTTCTACTCTTCATGATATGTCATATTTTGTCTGAGGAATTTGTCTAACCAAGTGTTGGATTTATCTCTTGTAAGTAACAAACAGAGTAACTCTGAGTAGATCGATAGACAACTTCATCTTTATAGATTTATCTAAGATCAGCATTGTACTTCATCTTCTAGATTGTCTATTGTAAGTGATAGATAAAGTTCTTCTCTTTAATTCTCATTAGACAAAGTTTCTCTCAACAGACGAAGATTTCTTTCACCAAACAAAGTATTTTTGTTTGTTGTAAATAATAGACAACTCTTGTTAGTGCGAACAAAAGCTTCTTCATAGCAGATGAAGTCTCTTTCACCAGACGAAGTAGCTTTGTTTGTTGATTTATCTATTGTAAATAACAAACAACTTTTTTAAGCGTAAACAAGGCTCCTTTTTGATAAATGAAATGACTTTGTCTATTGTTTGTCTGTTGAAATCTGCGGACAGAGATGCAGGCCACAGACAAGTCTTCCAACTAGTTTGTCTAGTGGTTTGTCTGTTATGAGTGATAGACAAAGTTAAGATGTGCAAATGAATCTACGTTTTAGTTATTTATATAATAGATTGTCTTTTAGATATAATAGACAAATCATTAGGGCATAGTCAATTCATTTTATTCAGTGGTCGTCTGATGGTTTGTTGCAAGTGTTAGATGATTCTTGAAAATGAAGACGATAGACAAAGTCTTTTTCTATAGTTGTTGTGCCGCTTCTACTTTGTCTTCTATGTCTTTTGCAAACAAGTTTTTTGTTCTTCTTCAGTTTCAGATAGATAAGAGATAATCGATTGAATAATTTGATTTTATTTTAGCTCTTCATCTATCTGAGTTCATCTCCATTTTATCTCTCCTTTTAAAAAATGAATTTATCTTTGTATTGCAAACAAGTATTGATTATAAGTAGTTTATCTGACTAGTCTGTGGAATGATTCATCTAAATCTTTCTAAGGCAAATGCTATTTGACAGTGACTTAATATGTAGGCTATTTACTTGATCACTCATTGAGGCTTGAAGTTCATATCTACAATTGTTTTTTATAACTTCTTTTCAAAGTTTTAGTATCATTCTTTATGATCATTCTTATCTTCTTTCGGTTAGTAGATTGTGCTTGCTAATGTGTTTTTTGTGTACATTGTCCACTTCATTTTAGTTATTCCCTGTATGTTTATATTTGTTTCTGCAATGCTTGGGAACACAATTGTTAATACCACACATGTTCACTCATATGTTGTTGCTTATCATCAAAATTTGGTTATTTGCCATGTGCACTATTTAATTCAACAGGTTGAGGTTTTTTGTTCGAGCCGAAGGGACTTATAGCTCTATTGGGATCACAGCCTTAGATCAATAGGTTAACATGAATGGCATTTTTCCCATTGAGCTTTTCTGTGTCATCCTTAGTGGCCATAGTACTTTTGGGTGATCATGGTACTGGCTTCTTCTGGATCCTTCCATCTTTTTTCCTTAGCCCTATCACAATGCTTTTATTTGTGGCTTCCATTAGTCTATTGGTTTGCAAGTATGCTAGTGAGGACAACTTCTATTGGATCTCGTGGGAGGCGTAGAATGTCCTGAATGGTTTTCCTTCAAACTGGGTCTCGTTGTCTATGATAAGGATTCTTGGAATTCTGAATTTGTACATGATACTTCCTATGAAGAAGTTTTAAGTCTATTCCATTGAGATGGATCGGGTAGCCTTGGCTTCCATTCACTTTATGAAATAGTTTATAATGATGAATATGTACTTTATTCTCCCTATAGCTAGCATGAAGTGTCCCAGGATATAGATTTCCTATTGGTAGAATGGCCATGAGTTATTAATGATTAAAAGTTTGGTTGCTGGGAGTTGGAGAATGTTGGTATGCTTTTGGCACTTATTACTTTTTTTGACATACTCTTTTGATTCTACTTCCATGTAGGCTAGTAGTATCCTTGTCTTACAACTTTGAATGTGAGGTTTTTTTGTAGCTATATGGTTTGAGTATTCTCCGTCATGTAATTATTTAAGGATTTTCTCTCTTTCTCTTTTAGTCACACACCAAAGGTACGGGTGTGAGTGCCCTCCTTGATATAACATATCATCTAGGTAGATAAATTTGGCTGCAAAACATGCCAACATTTTGGCTTATGCCGGATCTGCTGGTTTTTCCCCTCTCTATAAATATCCATATATGGGATCCATCTAGGAGGGTTCTTGGTCTTTTATTACCATTTGTTTGACTTTTGTGATGTTAGGTGTTGCGAGATGTTCCACTAAGATGGTTCTTTGGGGGGATAAAATATGGTGTTATGGCTAGCCTTGACAATCTATCTGCCTACTTGTTACCGGCTCCTTGGGTTTATATTCTCCTAACAGTTGCTTCACTACTAACTAGTAATTCTAGTAGGTAGTTAGGTTTTGGATTTTTAGCTTCTGAGAAATTCTAAGGCCTATCAAAAGAGCTACCTATTCAACCCCATTATTGTTGGCGAGGAACCCAAACTATAGTGCATATTCAATTAGAGTCCCTTTCGGACCTTGCAAGATAAAGATGGATACCACCCCTTGTTTGCTTGATGAGCCATCCATGTGTAAGTTCCATCAGGGTGTCAACTTAAGCGGCGGACCCATAATAGCATTTTTGCCTTGCAGATCCATAAGAGGCAATGATTATGTTGGCAGATCTTGAAATAATGTTGTTGGTGTTGCTGGATCGACAATAAGTGCTTTTGGTGTTGTTGAATCCAGAGCCAAGGTTTCTTTCTTGGTTGTGAGTGCTCCTGATTCTTCTGTCTTGTTGGTACATTCCAAGCGAAAATCTACCATGATTTGTCCTTTGATGGAAGCTCTTGATAGGAATTCGATAACAAATTTGCTAAGCTCAATAAATCATTTGACAAAGTGACCAAATAATTCCATCTTCTACAGAGTTGCTTGAGGGGCTCATTGGCGTATACCCAGATTTGGTGTTCTTGGAAGTATTGTCATAGCCTTTTGATGATGATTACTAAGATGAAAGCGATTTTCTAAATTGTGGGGTATCTCACCTCTGCACCTATTAGGACCCTACTGACATAGTAAATTTGTTTTTGATGTTAGCCTTGCTCTCTAAAAAAAATAGCAACTATTATTTTGGATCCGACGGTCAGATAAAAATTTAGAGCTTCTCTTTTCTCTGGGGCACTTAATAAAGGTAGAGATGCAAGGTACGATTTAAGTTCCTCAAAGGACTTTTGCATCTTTAGGCTAACTTTGAGATTACTCGACTCCGTTGTTGCTTTTTTGTGGATGGCTTTGAAAAAACAAAAGGCTCTTGTCTACAAACTTAGACAAGAACATGTTTGGTGCCACTAGCCTTCTTGTTAATCTCTGGAGTTCTTTAATGTTGTTCGGTGTCTTCATGTCTCTGTTGGCTTTGATTTTTTTTGAGTTCGCTTTGATGCCTCTTTACAATATTAGGAATCCTGATAATCTTCTTGATATGACGCTAAAAGTGAGGATACAATTTCATCTTGTGCTTCCTGAGCATTTGGAATGTTTCTTCTAGATGATGAATGTGATGAGTCCTAATTTTGCTTTTTACTACCATGTCATAAACATATGTCTCTATATTTCTACCTAGTTGAATTTTAAACACATTATTTACCATCCTCTAGTAGGTGGCCCTGAATTCATTAACCCAAATGCAATCACTTTATAACAAAAGGTCCTAACGTCAATTATGAATGCTATCTTTTCTTGATCTAGCTCATACATCTAGATTTGATGATGTCTTGAGAATGCATTAATGAAGGTAAGTAGCTCATGACCAGCAGTGGAATCCACTAATTGATCGATGTTGGGGATAGAGTAGTTGTCTTTTGGGTAAACTTTATGTAATGATGTGAAATCTACACACATTTGCCACTTTCCATTTACTTTTTTACCATGAAAACATTAGCTAGCCACCCTGGATAGTGTACTAGCCGGATAAATCCTACTTCGAGCAGCTTCTCAACCTTGACTGCAATGGCCTCTTTCTTCTCTTGCAAAAATAATCACTTATTCTACCTCACTGGCTTGTGGCTTCCATCAATCACCAATTTGTGGAAGATGACTGACTGATCCAATCCTGGCATATCAAAAAGTTCCTAGGTGAAGATGTCTGCATTTCTTCTAACAAGTCAATCAGCTCTTTCCTTAGTGGGGTATCCAGGGCAGAGCTAATCTGAATAGTTTTTTTGACATTGTCAAGGAACAGTGGAATCACATCTAAGGTTTCTATCAGCTCACTTTGGGTTATTTGTTGCTCATCCCTGGTATCTATAGTTTTGATCTATATATTCCTTGATATCTTTTCCTTTATGGAGACTTCATCACATTCTTAGGCAATCTTTTGGTACCCTCTACCGATGCCAATCCTACTTTCAATGTAAAATTTGATGGCGAGGTGATATATAGACATGACTGCTCTTATCTTATTGAGGCCAAGACGCCCCAATATAGCATTATAGGGTGAAGGTACCTTTACAATCAAAAAGTCTAAGGATGTCATAGATTTTTCAGGGTCATTTCTCATTGTAAATGGAAGTGTAATGATTCCTTCTGAAAATATACCACCTCCAATAAAGCCCGTCGTTCATCCCTCTATGACTCATAGCACCTTTTTGGAAATTTTTGTCTTTTCAAAGTAATGATAAAATAACATATTTGTGGATGACCTGCTATCTACCATAATTCTTTTTACTTAGAACTTTGATAGTAAATATGACCACAACATCATTATGGGGATCGACTCCACCGTACGTGTCTTCCTTTGAAAAGATAATTGGGAAGTCCTCCTCTCTTTTCTGTTTGGAGTTTTTCCCCATTATGTTTATTGGCTCCAAGTGTGCTTGTTGCCTTATTGTCGGACTGCTTGTAACAATGTTGAATACTCTTGGTGTGGGCTGGTTAGATTCAATTACAACATCCTAGTCACTTTCTACCTATGTCACTTCCTTTTGAGGACAATTCTCCCTTCTACCTACTATTTTTTGGGAGTTTCTGGCTACGAACTGCTGCAATTTCCCCCTCTTTATAAGTTTCTCAATTTCTCACTTCAAGAAGTAGTCTTTTGTATTGTGGCCAACATCTTTATGAATTACGTAGTATTTGTTGGGGTTGAGTGCACTCCTATTTTAAGTAGGGGCAGATCAGAGAGGTACCCTTGTTTTTGGATTTGATGGTAGACGTGGGTTAAGGAATAATTAAGAGGAGTGGGATTAATTATTTTCATATCCTTCTCAAAGGATTTGTTCTTAGTGGATCTGTAATTTGGCCTTCCATAAAACTTTTCACGGTGCTACAGGGAAGAGTGACTCCATTTTCTTCTAGTGCTAAGGTTTTCTTCAAGAGTAATCTCCTCTGCATATATGTGTCTATTTAAGCTTCAATAAGTTCTGAGTAATTATTAGTTAAGAATAGATGCCATTGATACCTTACGTTTGTATTTTTCATCCTACTTTGGAGTGCTACTAAAGCTATCATGTAATCCAATCCCTCAATATTCAACATAAGGCAGTTGAATCTGTTAACATATTCTCGAAGAGATTCGTTCTCTTTTTGCTTGACTAATGTTAATGATTCCATAGTCCTCTTTTATCTTCGTTGTCTCATGAAGCATCCTAGGACCCATTCCTCCAAATCATTGAAAGAGTTGGTTCAAACCAATTCAAGACCATAACAAAATAAGAATTCCAACTAGGTTTATATTGACTATAATACTAATTAAAATTTTGGTTAAAACCAATTCAATCAGAAATTTATGTGGACCAAAGTAGAGAGAAGAATTCCAATGGGTTTGTATTGACGATAAAACTAATTAAATTTTTTTCTAAATAAATATGCTTTGCTAAACATGGGGAATGGAACAAATTTCATCGAATGTTGTGGTGGGCCCATATGGAGTGTTTCCACATTTGAGTTTTGTGGAACCATTTGGCTGAAGTTTTGCACCTAGGTCCAAATTGTTAGTTTTCTTTTTATTTCAGCTTGTCCTACGCAATCTTATGTCTTTTTTTTATCAGTTTTTATACTAACCGCAAGTCAAGATGGTATTGCCTGTCATGAAAACATGTCATTAACCCTCATCCCAAATCAAAGATTTAAGGGTGAGGATCCTAATCCTCACATCCGTCCCTTACCTTCTCTTTCTTGGCCAATGTTTGTTGCAATGGTCCAAGTTTTTGACATAATCTGTCTTGGAGGGACATGAGAAGGCCTTTGTTTCATTTTCTATACTTTAAACATTCAATGTCAACAAATTTACTAGAATAAAGGCTATAAATAAAATTAGAGAACTCAAAATTAAAACTATGTCTGATGATGTAATGCATGCTCTTGATCAGAACCAACATGGACTTGTGTGTCTAATATGAGACAACATGGGGCTAATGTGAAGCTATTTTTTGTGAAACAGGCTGTTGCAACACCAATATAAACATGCTTAACTTGTAAATCTACACTTCTTTATATAATTAAGCCAAATAGGTGCAATCAAAGAAATAGAATGGAGCCCATTGATTATTTAGATTATATATTAGCTAGAAACTTTATTCGATATCTTTTTTATATAGGTTTTTTATTATTTTCATGTAATATTCTAAGGTGTATATTTCTTTTTATTATAATTTTATTAAATAAATTCAATTATTTACATTGTTATTCAATCATTATCTAATAAAACAATTATAGAAAATATAACAAAATTTCATTTACAACAATTGATATATGGTGTTGTAATCTGCCCATTCTTCCATTCTTCCATTCTTCCATTTTTATAAGAGCAGCATCTACGCAATCTAAAGGGTTGCTTAAGCATTAAGGCACGTGGTTATGGCCACCCCATGTTCTAGAACTTTAGAATCGAAAGGCTGCTAAGCTTATAAATAGCCCCTGAGCCCTTCATCTGTAGCCTAAGATTTCCATCCACTCCTCTCATCTCGATCGGACGACAAACTGCAGTTCCCTCTTCATTGAAGGAGGACATCGATGGCAATTATAGAGCTCTTCCCTCCTCTTCTCTGGCCGGATGAAAGAAGTCTACATTATTGGTGTTTACCTCGATCAACTCCTTCAATGAAGATATTCTTTGGAAATATTTTTTCAGAGAAGCAATATGAGAGTGTTTGTTGAGATTAACATCAATGTTCAACAAAGATATTCTTACACAATTTTTTATCAAAAAATTTCTATGAAGGAGCTCGTCGAGATAAACATGAATGATGTGGATTAAGAAGCTATTTTTTGGAAGACCTGAGGCAGGAGGCAGGCTTTCATAATCTTCGATGTCGATGCTGACGGTTTGATATATGCAGAGGAACTGCAAAGATTCTTGGTTTCCCTCGTAGAAAGGTAATCATGGTTAGGATCATCTATTTGGTTATTTTCATTGAATGTAATCTTGAATCATGGTTCCATGGTTTCTTTCCTATGATGAATGCATCTTTTACTTTCCTATAACAAAATCTAAAATTACTCTGTCTTTCTTTTTTGATCTAGTTACAATTAGATTAAGTCAGAGAAAAATAGGGTTTGATTAGATCAGTTAGGATCAAATATGTCTTTAATCCCACATCGCCTTGCTTGGGTGATGATTAATAAGTCTCACGCAGTTCTTTTAACCCATAAGATACATTTTGAAAATTGTGCGGGCTCAGTCAGTCCTACAATCAGAATAGATAGTATCTTGTGAGGGTGGCCCTGGGTGGGCCTTCTTCTTCAAGTTTGATAAAAAGACTTTGTTTCTTTAATTGTTCTTATATGTTTCCATCCATCCTTTACTAGAAGGTTGGCTTATTTCTTGACAACCAATTGAAGACAATCTCTCTCCCCATGGTGAATTATTGGCTGTGTCAAATAATAAATTTGATGGCCAGGGAAGCTACATGATATTTATATATTTAATCTTTTTGATAGTTCCAATTTTAATTAGATCACATGAGAGAGAAATAGATTGATAATGCAGATATGGTGGCTTCTTCCTTTATCTTCATCTTTTGTACCATATAGTTTGAAGGCATTTCCACATGACCACATTAATCAAATAATAATATAATAATACCGTAGAATTATTATGATAATACATTTTTTTTCTTTACAACACCGAAACACACATGAAGAAGAAATTAAACACACATCGCATATTTGATTTTGTGATTTTTAATAGGAATATATTACGATATGTTTTAAACTTTTTGAATTTATGTGATGATTCAAATATAATGTGTGACTTTTCACCTGTTAGAGAGTGACTCCATCATAGAGGTTACAAACAATCCGTTTCCAAATGAAAGCTTCCAGCAAGATTTTTGACATGAATTTACTAAACTTCTCGCTTGTAGATCTGCCAAGATTTTCTCTGTACGAAAATGCGGTTAAAATATCGTTTACACGGTGGTCCGCTGAATCACTTTCGAGTTAATTATTAGTTTATGATATGTGTTTTTAATTAGCAGCCCTACGAAGAACGAAGGGTTAAAAGAATGGCCGACCCTCCTCATGCGTTGAATCCGTCAAGACCCATTTTCAAACGGCCTTTCGGACATACCCATATTTCTCTCTTTCTCCATCTACAAAAGGAAAAGGATAGAAGAAATGGGTACTGCGTATTTTATCAGAGAAGGCTTCAAGACGTGGATGACAGCAATGAAATTGTGTCTAACACATCTAATCTTCTGTGCATGTTTCATCAATTCATCATTGTAATTAAATTCTTTTTTCCTTATGCTGGTAACATTGTATCTTTGAGGAGCCAGAGGCAGTCACAAAGCTCTCAGAATACAAGTGAATGGATTTTCATGGTCCGAAGCCTCTGCTGGAGCTTAATTTGTGCCCAGGCCCTGATTGTTAATTTTCTGTGTTTCAATTGGTCCCACCCATCTGCTTTGCAATCTGTCTTTTCATTTTTATTTTTATTTTATAATCCTAACTCAACCTTATGGTGCAAGTCAAGATGGGATTGCCTATAATGAAAACATGTTGTTATCCCTCATCCCATGTTAAAGATTCAAGGGTGAGGATCATAAAAAGTCACATCCTCACCCTCTCTTTCTAGGCTGGAGTTTATTGTAATGGTCTAGTTTAATTTTTAACATTCGAAACATTCAATATCAACAAATTTACTAGAACAAAGACTATAAAGGACACTTGAGAGCTCAAAATTGCAACTTTTTCTAATAATGGAATGCATCCCGCTGATACAAGACTAACATGGATTTGTATGTCTGGTATGAGATAACATGGGGCTGATGTGAGGCTATTTTTTATGACAAAGGCTGTTGCAGCATCAATATTAGGGGTATAAGTTGGGTGGGTTTAACCCGAACCCAGTTGCTCGAACCCATGTTTCAGGTAGGGTTGGGAATGCATTTTTCAACCCGAACCCTAACCCGCACCTACTTCAGATTAGGAGTGGGAGGGAGGTCAGGCAATCCACTAGAGCCCGCACCCCTTCATTAAAAATAAAAAATATGCCTTGATAACAATGGTTTATATCTCCATAAGCATAATATTTTTTATTAATTGAGATAAAGGTAAGAAAATTCTTAGATGTAATTAAAGGATACCACAAACTTCATATACCAAAAATACTCAAAACTATATCTTAGAGTTAGTTGAAAGTAGGTACTACTATATATATGCATGATCTATCAGAACTAGATTGTTTTTCTCTTAGGTGGCATTATTTATAATGAACTGTATGTAGAAATAAGACTTATAGAAAATTCTTTAATTAATGAAAATAAATCCAAATAAAAAATATAATAATAACATTCTAGAACGAATCAGGATTCTATAAAACTAAGATCATGACCAAACGATTAGTCATGAGATTCCCTCACCTTCCAATATTGTTATTTTTCCTTTTTCTTTTTTTTCAAAGGATTTTAACTTTATTCAACAAAGGAATAAACAATTTGGATGACCAATAGTCATTTAACAAAGGATGATATTATTACTGAAGGCAAAGAAAAAAATAATGAAGAAACATATCAGATATAGACTAAGCACACTTTTACTTAAAAAAAATAGTCCTTCAACCCAAACCCGAAGTCAACCTGCACATGTAGGGTTAGGGTTAGGGTTGAGAAAAGATTATAAAAGTGAGGGTTAGGGTTAAGGTTGAGAAAATATTATAAAAGTGAGAGATAGGATTGGGCAAGCTCGAACCTGCACCGAACCCACCCGACTTACACCCCTAACCAATATAAGCATGCTTAATTAGAAGTTGTAAATCTACATTTCTATTTATGATTAAGGAAATAGTATAAAGAGCATCAATAAAGCTTTACAATTGAAAAATGCAACTATTTCAACCCATGCAGACTTAAGTGGTTGTTATGGGCAATACCACCGAAGAGAAATTATTCCAAAACATGCCATTAAATCCCCATAGACCCTGTCGGTGCCAGCCCATTGTTACTCATACATTTGCCCATATTGGTTGGGATATGCCAGGTCTAGTTACACTATAAACATATTACACATATCCGGTTCTACAAAATCTCAATGTGATACCCATCATGTAGACCATAACTAAATAAGAATTCCAACTGAGTTTATATTGACTATAAGACTAATTAAAATTTTGGTTAAAACTAATTCAATTAGAAATTCATGTGGACCATAACAAAAGTAATGATTCTAGTAGGTTTGTACTACTTATAAAACTAATTAAAATTTAGCGACCCACCTAATTCTTACAAAAACAAACTACTTTGTTTCTAATTATGCTAAACATGGTGAATGGAACCAATTTATCAAATGATCTTGGTGGGCCCCATATAGTTTGGTTCCACATTTGGGTTTTGTGGAACCATTTCAAGTGATTAGTGACCTATGCAAATACCCTCATGATTATATTTTTGCGTGCCCCACTTATTATTTTTTTTATTTTTGAGAAAATTTGGTACAAAGTAATTGAATCATATTTAAGATGTTTTGGATGGTTAGGTTAACCTAAAATGATCTTGCTAGATGTCAGTGAGCCCTTCTTATAGAACAAATCTCATTTGACATTTATACCCTGAATTTTAAATTTCATCCATGCCTCGACTCCGTCTGATTTTTCACCATCCACCATCCAATTAAGGATCTGCGCCGTCATCCAATGTCTTCATCGATTCATTATTTAATCTGATTCCACTCATCTTTGATTTTGTTTTAAATTTTAAAAATGAAATATAAAAGTTTTCCCCCATAAAATAACATCCTTTCTGCTACTCACATTTTTATATTTTATCAATTAACCATCATATTCCATTAGGGCAGTTCTTTTTATTAACTATGGAAGTTGGGATTGCATGGGTTGTACTTTATACTATCACAAAAGCCTAAGAATACATTAATGTTAGCTTACTTTTCTAATCTAAAAGTCGTTGTTGATTGGGTGGATGGGCCAAACTTACCATATCTAAAAGTCATTTTTATTTTTTTAGTAGTTTTGTTATTTTTCACATTCTTACACATTTTGTGACTATTGTTGATTGGATTAATAATTAAATATCTAAATTTCTATGATCAATTTCCTAATCAAGAAAACAAATGATTATAGTTATGGAAATGAAGCAAATTCTTTACAGGGGTATATTGCTTGATTTTGTTTCCTTTTTCTCCTTCACGAGAATTGAATATTTTCATGGGATTATTAGATTTTTTACTAATATTATGAGTAATATTATAACAATGGAGAGTTTAGTGTGATTTCTTTTGTATTTAGATGTTGATATATATATATATATATCAAATTCGAATGATTGATACATTTAGAGACTTGGATGGACAACCACATCAGTTTTTGCTTGTTTATTCCATTAAGAGCTTGATTGGTGGTCAGGATATGACTTGATAAAAGGGCTGGATGGATTTTAAAAAAAATTATAGAGTGTTATTTGTGGTTGGGGTGTTGACTATTAACTCCATTGGGTTTGTATGGCAATGTAGTAGTTTGACCATTGCCTTCAAAGATTTTAAGTAATCAAATGGAATGATGAAGGAATTAGAATGGCCCCCATATAGATGGATATATCCACTCAGACTTTTATGAAATAAAATATATATTTTATATTTTGATGGAGCTAAAATTCAGGAACAATGGCAAAATTTCAAGTCTTATGCAAATCAATCATATTACACTATTTGGATTACGACAGTGATGGAGTTTATGCCTCCAACAATTACCTTGGATAAGTAAGATATAGATTTGTTACGTAATTGGGTGCTAATGCTAGCTCCAAAATCTAATAAAAAAAGAGAATTTGATCCATAGAATTGAGGTATATAAATACAATCACATATCCAAAAAAACAATAATGGAGCATAAAGCTTAACCACAATATGAGCATATCAAATTGATGCAGGAGGATCCAAGTAAAATGATGCTGAGTTATTAGATGGCACGTTGTTGGCACTGAGATACCTTGAATTGCGAGATTAGTGCAAAAATGACAAGTAATCATAATCTTTTCCTAATTGGGGCAGTTTTTGGTATCAGAATCACATATATGACCCCAATTTGCAAAGAGATTTTTAGTGAGCACATCATGGCCACCAAGCTTTACTCAATGCACATCTTTACTAAAGCCAAAATTCACTATTTTTCCCTTCAAACTCAATTTTTAATTATTTATTTTTTTCTTTTTATGGTAATATTTCATTTATCATTTTGAAAGTGATTTTGAACCCGATTTGTTCTAGATTTTTGATAGATCACTTCTTTTATTACATATTTCTTTTTAGAATGATTATTGGGATTTTGCTATTTTTGGTAAAAATTCTAATAATGACAATTTTTAGTTATATAGCCTAGCTTGTGGTCTTGTTTTTGACATTCTTTGATTACATAATTTTGAATTAAACATTTGAGATGCTTCTTCTTGTTTTTGGGTGATTCTCTTGTGTTTTTGTCCTGTGAATTATCTATTGAGACTAGCCTAGAGAATAATTGTTATTCTATCAAGCATTAGTTGGTATCAAAGCTTTAACATCAGGGTGAGATTTCATCAGTTTCCATAGCTGGAGGTCGTAGTCATTGTGGGCAGATTCCAAACAAGGAAGTCCCACACCATGATCATAACATTTAGGATGTGATGATTGAAGATTTACAGAGGCAAGTTGTAGAGCTAACCTAGTGTCTAACGGTGTAAGATTTTGGTAATCGTGAGGTGGAAAATCACAATTCCGATTTTAGTTTTGAAAATCCATTTCACAACTGTGCTCGATTCTAGGAGCACTATGGTCGGGAGGACTCGATTTCAAAGTGGATATACCTGAGTTTTCTGATATGTTACAGGCCAAAGGATTTGTTAATTGGTTGAATGAAGTGGAGCATATTTTGGGATATAAGGAAGTCCTAGATTGTGTCAAAGTGAAATGGGTCGCCATCAAACTCAAAGGCAAAGCCTCTGTGTGGTGGGAGCAGTTCAGGGGATCACGAGATAGGCAAGGTAAGACCAAGATCATGGATTGGGAGAGAATGAAGAAGAATGAAGGGTCACTTCCTTTCGGCTACACTCAAACCTTATTTCAGTGAATTCATTTGTTCAGACAAGGCACAAGATTGATTAATGATTACATGGAGGAGTTCTATCAATTGATAGCCAGGAATGATTTATTTGAGATGGAAGAGCAGATGGTGGCATGATATTTAGGGAGGATTACAACAAACCCTACAGAATGTCCTCAACCTTCACTCGTTGTGGACCATTTCTGAAGCATACTAGCTGGCTCTTGTTGTGGAAAAAAAAACAAAACAAGAGACCAATGATCAAAAGCAATCAAAGCAGTCAGCCAATTTGGCCTCAAGAATCTCGTCCTACCCAGTAACCACCGCAAGGTAATTCTAACTCAAATATTAGATGTTTCAGATGTGGCGAACAAGGACATAAAATGACTAAGTGCAAGAAGCCTATTAGTTAGAAGGGCAATAATCTCCTGATTGAGGAAGACATAATGGATGAAAGTGATGAGATTGGAGAGCCTGTGTATGAAGATGATGAAGATGGAGATGTATTGTATGGAGATGGCCATGAGACTCTAGTCATTCGTAAGAGTCTACTAACTCCCAAGGGCGATTCAGGGGACGATTAGTTAAGAACCAATATTTTCCAAACGGCCTGCACAATTGCAAATAAAGTCTGCAAGATGATCATTAACAGTAGTAATTGTGAAAATGTAGTATCTGAAGAGGCTTTCCAAAAATTGTAGTTGAAGACAGATCATCATCCCAAACCATACAAATTGTCATGGTTGAATAAAGGTAGTGAGATAATAGTAGATAAGCCATGCCTAGTGTCTTTTTCGATTAGTAGGAAATATTTTGATAATGCTTGGTGTGATGTTGTGTCTATGGATGCTTGTCATATATTATTAGACAGACCTTGGTAGTATGAGCACAGTGTTATTCATGATGAGCGAAAAAATACATATTCCCTTAGCATAAAAGGGAAGAAGATTGTGTTGGCAACTCATCAGGAGGAAACACTCCTACCCCGGTAGCCAATAATACTAACCTGCTTTCTATGTCCAAGTTTTTAGTTGAGATTGAGCATGGAGACGTGGTCTATGCTCCACTATCTTAAAAGAATAGTGTAGCAAGCATGAATCCATATTTACCAACAGAGGTGCAATAGAGTTTTCTGACCTGATGCTAGAGGATCTTTCTCCTAGGCTATCGCCTATGAGGGAAATTCAGCATTAGATCGACCTTGTTTTGAAGTCCAATCTACCTAATCGACCGTCGTATCACCTTAGTCCCAAGGAATTTGAAGAGTTGCAACAACAGGTGGTTAAGTTATTGGAGAAGGGCTACATCCATGAAAGTATGAGCCCATGCATCATTCTTGCTATGCTGGTCCAAAGAAAGATGGCTCTTGGCATATGTGTGTTGATAGTAGAGCAATCAACAAGATTATAGTGAAATATAGGTTTCCAATTCCTCGCTTGGATGATATAAGATTAGACCAAATGTCCAGTTCTAAGGTTTTCTCAAAAATTGACCTTAAAACTGGATACCACTAGATCAAAATAAGGCCTAGAGATGAGTGAAAGACAATGTTTAAGACGTAACATGGGTTGTATGAGTGGATGGTCATGCCTTTAGGGTTGTCCAATGCACCCAACACATTTATGAGATTTATGCATCAGGTTCAATGACCTTTCATGGGAAAATTCATTGTAGTTTACTTTGATGACATCCTCATTTATAGCTCGACTTGGACTTCAAACTTTGATCACCTCCATGCTTTTCTTGATATGTTAAAGATGGAGCACTTGTTTGTCAATCTGTAACTTGTGGTCCATGGAGGTGGAGTCCAGTTTTCAACTGGTCAAGTAAAAGATGATAGATACACCAGTTTTGGCATTTACCAGCAAAGGTGCAACAGAGTTTTCTAATCTGATGCTAGAGGATCTTTCTCCTAGGTTATCACCTATGAGAGAAATTCAACATTATATTGACCATGTTTCAAGGTCCAATCTACCTAATTAATTGGCATATTGCCTCAATCTCAAGGAATTTGAAGAGTTGCAGTAACAGGTGGTAGAGTTGTTGGAGAAGGTCTACATCCATGAAAGTATGAGCCTATGCATCGTTCTTGCTCTACTGGTGCCAAAGAAAGATGGCTCTTGGCGTATGTGTATTGATAGTAGAGCAATCAATAAGATTACAGTGAAATACAGGTTTCCAATTCCCCACTTGGATGATAAATTAGACCAAATATCTAGTTCTAAGGTCTTCTCAAAAATTGACCTTAAAAGCAGATACCACAAGATCAAAATAAGGCTTAGAGATGAGTGAAAGAAAGAGTTTAAGAGGCAACATGGATTATATAAGTGGATGGTCATGCCTTTTGGGTTGTCCAAGTTGCCCAACACATTTATGAGATTTATGCATCAGGTTCTACGGCCTTTTATGGGAAAATTTGTTATAGTTTACTTTGATGACATCCTCGTTTATAGCCCAACATGGGCTTCATACTTTGATCACCTCCGTGTTGTTTTTATATGTTGAGGATGGAGCACTTGTTCATTAATTAGAAGAAGTGTTCTTTCTTCACTACTTCTATAACTTTTCCTTGTTTTGTTGTGTTTATGGATGATGTTCATGCAAATCAATCAAAGATAGATGCAATCTTGGAGTGGCCTAAACCAAAGACCTTGCATGATGTTAGAAGTTTCGATGGATTGGCTTCCTTCTACTGTTGGTTCATCAAAAACTTTAGGACTCTGATTGCTTCTATCATAGAGTGCCTCAAGGGATGTGATTTCTAGTGGTTCGAAGAGGTGGAGGCTAGTTTTCAATTAGTCAAGTAGAAGATGATAAAGGCACAGGTTTTGGCACTTTCTAATTTTGAAAAGGTGTTTGAGGTAAATTGTGATGCATTTTGGGTTGGCATTGGTGGTGTTATGAGTCAGGAAGTGCCCCCAATAGCTTTTTTCAGTGAGAAACTATCAGGATCAAAGAAGAATTATTCCACCTAAGATCTAGAGTTTTATATCATAATTCAATCCCTAAAGCATTGATGTCACTACTTAGTATAGAGGAAGTTCATTCTTATCAATGATCATGAGGTCCTAAAGTACATCAATGGCCAACACCAGTTGAGTAGACGGCATGCCAAGTGGGTGGCATATTTACAGGAGTGCACATTTGTGCTAAGCCACCAAGCAAGGAATCTGAACCATGTCACAGATGCACTGAGCTACGGTATGTTACTCCTCACCACCATGAGTACCAAAGTTGCAGGATTTGAGTCTTTCTCTGAAATGTATATTGTAAATCCTTTCTTCAGGAAGATAATTTAGGAGGTAACCGATGGTCAATGACATGATTTTATTTTAAATCATGGTTATCTATTTCATGAATTATAGTTGTGCATTCCAAATTATTCACTAAGGCAGCAGATTATTAGTGAACTTCATAATAAGGGTCACTTTGGGCAAGATAAGACATTGACTTTAATCTCTTATAACTATTATTGGCCCAAATTAAATAGTGGCATGGCTCATTATGTGGAGTGTTATTTATGTGTGTTAGAGGTCCAAAGGAGTTCTCACTAATGCGGGCCTATACACACCTTTACATATACCTGAAGCCCCTTGGCTTGATATCAGTATGGACTTTGTGTTGGGATTACCCCATACCCAATGGGCCTTGGATTCTATTTTAGTTGTGGTTGATAGGTTTTCCATGATGGCCCATATTGCAACTTGCAGGAAAACATTGGATGCTACCTAAATCGCCCATCTTTACTTCAAGGAGATTTTGTGTTTACATAGTGTTCCCTGATCCATTATGAGTCATTTTTGGAGTTTATAGGAGAAACTAGGGAGAAAGTTGAATTCTAGCAATGCCTACCACCCCTAGACAGATGGTCAAACTGTGGTGGTAAATCAGAGTTTGGGGAACCTTTAAAGGAGTTTAGCAGGAACTAAACCAAAGCAGTGGGATTTGCTGTTATCTCAAGCAAAATTTGCCTCTAATAAGTCAAAGAATAGAACCATAGGAATGAGCCCATTTGAGATTGTCTATGGTCAAAATCCATCCAAGGTGCTTCACTTAGCCACTATTCCATGTGTGGATCGTTTGATTCATAAGGTAGATGAGATTGCAGAACATCTTTGGGTTATCCATGAGCAGTTGAAGCTAGCCATTTGTGAGAGTAATGCCAAGTACAAGGTTCAGGCTGACAGTCACCATCATTAGGTACTTTCTCATATTGGTGATTTTGTTTGGGTGATATTAACTCTTGATTATTTTCCTATTGGAGAGTATAATAAGCTTAAGGAATGGAAAATTGAACTCTATGAGATCTTGCAAAATATTAATGATAATGCCTATACACTGCGCCTCCACAGTCATTGGAGGATTTCTGATGTCTTCAATGTGAAACACCTGAGTCCTTGTTTTTTGGATTTGATAAAGCTATTGTGAACTCGAGGATGAGTTCTTTCCAACTTAGGGCGACTAATATAGGAGAATCCAATTCAGATAATGTTGAATTGTCAGGTGGCACATTGTTGGCACTGAGATATCTTGAATTGGCAAATCAGCACAAAGATGATAGTTAATCATGATCTTTTCCTAATTGGGGTAATTTTGGGTGCTTTTCGATATTTTGGCCATAACTTTGGCTACAAGTGTAGAATCACATATATGACCCTAACTTAGAAGGATCTTTTCACTGCGCATGTCGTGGCCACCGAGCTTCACTCGATGCGCATTTTTTCTGAGGTCAAAATCTACTATTTTCCCCATCTGAATATCCATTTTTAATTATTTTTTTCTTTTATGGTAATATTTTATTTATCATTTAGGAAGTGATTTTGAACCAGATTTGGGCCAAATTTTTTTCTAGATCACTTCATTTATTACGTATTTCTTTTTGACATGATTATTGAGATTTTTCTATTTTTGGTAAAATTCTAATAATGACTATTTTTAGCTATACAACCATGCTTGTAGGTTGATTTATGACATTTTAGACTGCATAATTTTGAATTAAACATCAAAGGTGGTTCTCTATATCTTTGGGCGATTCTCTTGTGTTTTCGTCATGTGAATTATCTGTTGAAACTAGCCTGCAAAATAATCACTATTCTTTTCATTGTCAGAAACAATTTGCAATTACCTCTTTTGGTATACGAAATTCCATAAAAAGTGAGCAGCTGAAAACAAGTATGTTAGATGTCATTTTTAGATTTTATGTGTAAGCATGTGAACATGACCCGACATTTGATTAAAACTAGAAGAATCAAAAAAGAGATCATGGGCTACACCATGGGCACCAGTAGCCCATGTAGTATCCTAGCCTACGTAAGAGTTGATACAACAAGATGGTAACTTGCTAAGGGCCTTGAGAACTTGTTGGCCGATGGGGTGGTTGCAACTCAATGGGAGAAGTTGAGAAATTGTGAGTAGACGTGTCATAGGCAATTGCCTAGACATTGATAGCATATCATTAAAAGGAACTCCTTGATCATGGGTTGGCTCACCCATGTGTTGCAATTCTACCAACAAATGGTCTTCAATGGTACTAATGTTAGGTGCCTATTGTGAGGAGCTTGAGGGTGTAGAAGTTTCCCTATTCCTACAACTGGTTGTGCTCTCAAATCCTATGACAAAGAATAAGTCATTAAGGAGCAACGATTTTATGTCATAAAACCCTTCAACTCGGGATGACTATATAGGAGTAGGAGTATGATTATATGTAAAACAATTTGGATAGAAAATTGCGTTTACATGTGCATTTAAATATCATAACTAAGGTTCAAGTAACTTACATATATGACTTATGCCCATAATGCTTGATTATCTTGGAAACAATGATTAATTGAATCCCAATCGATGCTTGAGATTCCTTCTAAAATTTAATGCTTATTGACCCAATCTCGAAGTGTCTTCATATGATTTGTTGTTTTATCATAATAAATCTTCATTTTTGTCTTCAATAGAAATTTCTTGCATACTTCAAGAATAGCATTGCCCTCCGATATTCCACCAGCCTCAATCTGCTCTTGCGAAAGTTGAACAAATTTAATAGGAGCCCATTGGACTTTTATTAAACTCAATTAAAGCCCATTCAAAGCTCGTTAAACTTTATAATGTTTCATAGAGTTTAATAGAGTTTAATAAACTATTATTAAACTTGATTAAACTTGATTAAATGTTGTTAAAGTCCATTGTATCTCCATTGAATTTATTGATGTTTTACAAAGTTTAATAAAGTTAAATAAAACTATAATTAAACTTGATTGAAATCAATTAAAGCCCATTGAATTTTTTATAGGGTTTCATAAGCCCATTAAATTTGATTATTAATTTTTTTAAATTTATAAAATCTATAAAATCTATTTCAACTCCAGATTTTACCTATACATCCATTATATTATTAATATTTTTACAAAGATAAAAATATAATCTAAATAACCTCTATAAATTACTTATTTAATGTTTTTTAAATGCTCTTGAAGTTTTATTTTCTTATATTAGAAGTACGTGTAGTATAAATGTTCCCTCATGACAAGAGAGATGACTAAATATAGCCAACCTTTTGGTTGCAAAATGTTAATATTCGACTGCATTTATTCTTTTGTAGCCAACAAAATCGGCTGTCGATTAGTGGCATATGCCCTAAATAGTCAATGCAACTAGCCAAAAAATGGCTGCATATAAGTGCATATACTTATATGCAGCCATTTTTTTGCTAGCTACATATACTTGCAGCCATTTTTTGCTGGCACGTAAAATGATTGTATAAAATTATATGTAGCCATTTTTTTGTTGGTTGCATATAATTATATGCAACTAATTCGTTAGCTACTTTTACTTAGATATTGTCAAATATTTGAAAAGTGTATAAAAGATGAATTAATTGAGTACATATGACCAAAATCAAAATAGCAATATGAGTCACTGCGTTTTATACCAAAATTCGTTATTACATTTATAGCACCTATTATTACATGGATCGGTGGTTGAACACTACAAATCAAAAGTGGAAAGCTACTATACAAAACTTGCTATCTATAGATGAAACATCACTATTTTAACAAAGTAAATTATTTTGTTTATGAGTAGAAAAATAAAAATATCACCATATATAGAACTTTGAGGGTCACTCACATATCGAGGCCTCTCATACAAAGACTTAAACATGTAGTAGTAGTTACTTGGGGGTGAGGTACAGGCGCATTATCTTCATGATGTGCTCATTTTTATTGATCCTTCTCTTTGTTAGATAGTCTTGGTCACAATGTTAATAAATTATGGTTATGTATCAAGGCATGAAAGTAGGATATAAGAAAGGAAAAATCAAACAATAGTCATATGAATATGAATGAGTATTCTTACCTCCCAAACAATTTGGAAAGCCTAATTGACTAAGGTTAATGATGTAGGTGTCGACAGATTGATCAATGATTGTAACAACGACTTAATATCTCTTGTCTCATTGGATAGTGCATCAATTTGAAACTCAACATTTTCTAACTTTTCCTTGGTACTCCTAAGCTCTTTATCTGTGGATGTCAACTTATGCTTGGTACACGTCAAATCTTCCTTAGTGACCATTAACTCTTATGATGTAGAAGTTAACCTCTCCGTTGTTGTATTCAAATGTTCATTAGTAGAAGCTAGCTCTTCTCAGAGTACTGCTAAGGACTCATGGGGTTAATCAGAACTCAACTAGCTCTTCACCGGCATTAGTATATGGCCTAAGCCCTTAATGTATCTACAGCTCTTCCCCATTACCTTATCATAGACATCATCTGATGTCATGGGTGACTCTGCAAACTTCGAAGCAGCTTATAGGTCCACCATCTTCTTTTGTACATAAATGAACAAGCATATTAGGTCATAAAATAAGATAATCAAAAGAGAAATTAAACCTAAAAATAGCAATGAAGTAGGTAGTTGTACTCACATACGCATCCTCTGCCTCCGGAGTTATAAATTTGTCACCCGAGTTGTGAATTCGGGTCTCTTTGAATAGCTCAATTTGATTGATTGGGCCTTTAAGATCTTTGTTCTCTTATTCCATAGAAGCCAAATATGTTATATTTTACATGCAATGAAGTTTTGGTTAGTAAGTGTTTTTAGCAATACTAGTACTGGTTCAACCAGAACAATCATAAATGACTTTGGCCCCATGTAGTGTATCTACTTCATCTTTTTTTTATTATCCTTAGCTACTGATGCCCCATGCAGTGTGTATACTTCATCTTCATCTTGTCACCTGCAACCCAAATTACAACAACTTACAATTCGGTCTGAGTTGGCCTCTAATTACATTACTTGAAACCTAAAAACTATCAACCCAAACTATTTAAATTTTGGATTATTTGGGCCAGTTTTGGGTTAAATCAAACCAATTTGCAGTGTGATATAAGGTCATGTTAGTGAACACACATTACTTTAATTATCATGCAATAGTTTTAAAATAAAAAACTTCATGTACACTATTATAGTTGAAAGCAAGCTTTCTATTTTTACTTCAATCTTTATTTTGTCATTCTTTTCATTTCCAACTACAGACATTAGGATCTAGATATGAAAATTATTTTTCCTCAACTAAAATATTTGAAATGTAATTAAAACAAAAAAAGAAAAAGCATTAGCAAAATCTGGTTGGAGGCGCCTTCTCCTTGGGTGCCCGCAACCCTGGGCGCTAGCCACAAATCTACCCACAATCTTGAAAGGGTTTAAACACTCGGCAACATGGATCAACTTCATTTGCATTCTCCTCTCATTCCTAGCCACCCACGGGTCAAATTTGTATCCTACTACAACTTGCCACAATCCAATCTTTCACCCTACCCTTTTCTCTTCAAATCCCTACTCCCATATGCTCTAGAGGCCCATGGAACCAAAAATGACACTTTTCAAGACCCAAAGAGGAACCAAGAGGCCATTGTCCAGGGAAGGCGCCTCCATGGTTGAACCTTCCACATGAAAGAGGCGCACCACAAGGAGTCAAGATAATGTTTCATCCCCTAACTTGTGAATGATGAACAAATGGAGGAAGAGAATCTCAGCCCCAATGTCCCCATTGTGCAACTCTTTAACTTGAACTCACTCCCAAAAAAAGTGGATGGGAGAAGAGTTCCTATGGCAAAGTTTACCCCCTGAGACCTTCCAAATTATTATTTTAGGGGTGAAGGAAGAAAATTCAAGTTCTACACTACTATACTAGGAAGACCGGTGCACATTTCTAGAAAGATTGACTTTGAGTTCTTTGACCATTGTAATTCAAACCTTAGAAGCATGAATAACTTCCGAGGATGGTCCAAACTATTGAAGTATAAAGCTCTAATATACAATGAGCTTACCTTGATATTAAATCCAAGGACATACTCTTCCATCATAAAAGGAGTAGAGCTTTCCTTTGGAACACATGAATTATCATCAAAAGAGCATTTGGGTGCCACCTTGGTAGTGGATGACTATCAGGATGAATTTTAGATGAATAAAAAGGATTATCTGAATGATTTGTCCACTGGAACATTCTTCACTTTGGCTGACAGACATATGAAGATGAGTGATATGATGATAGAAGTTAATATCTTACGTAAGGTAATGGAATCTATGATATTGCCAAAATTGGAAAATACGTGTTGGTCCCAGTAGGATTGGCTACAACCACAGAGGGGGGTAAATTGGGTTTTATAAAATTTACTTCTTTTTGACCCCTATTTGGTCAAATCCCTCTCTTTCTTTTATGTTTGCATGCTAATCACAATGAAGCAATGGATAAAGAAAGTAAGAATATAGAAAAAGGATCAAGCACAGATAGCAAATGCAACTTATAGTGGTTTGGGTCCTCTCTTAGTACTACTTCACTTTCTGAGTCAACTTTTACTTGCTACACTCAGGTTCCACTAATCCCTTATACAATTACACTTGGTTTTCCTGAGCTAACCAAGAACTTATATACTAGTTTTATCGAACTCACCAGAAACTCACTATGTTGGTTTTCACAAGCTTACCAACAACTCTAATCCTAGTTTTTAAGCTAACTAGCAACTTCTAAAACTAAAATAAATAAAATAACAATTTACACTTTTTGACGTGTTTCTTATTGAGTGCTAAAGAAGACCTTAGATGTAATTCTTCTTAGTGCAGAAGTTCTTCCCTTATGTTGTAGAGAAATTGGCCATGAAGGAGATTGAAGAATGAAAGCTCTTTTAGAATATGGAAGTGGTAGAATTTGGCCTTAGAATTTGTAAGATAATTTCTCTCTTTTTTCTTCTTTTTCTTTTCTTTTTTATTGCCCTCTGTCCTATGTTTCAAACATCCCTCAAATGCTTCTTAAATAGATCTTGAAAACTTGATTATTGGATGAGGAGCATAGAAGTTTTGTTTCTTGCAACATTCAAATTTTCAACCATTAGGCATCATCAGGGGGTATCGCAGATACCTGGGCCAAGCGGTTGTGAGCCAAGAGATATGCCAGGCAGCTGGGCCATGTGGTTGTGGTCAATTTTCTAGCTTTTCTTCTAAGTTCACCTTGTTGCCTCCTAGCAGGCAGTATGGCAAGCGGCTACCATACCAACTATGCTCCCAGGCAGTAGGCACAGGCGGCTAGGGATATGCTAGGCAGTTTATCTTCTATACTTTGCTTCTTAAGTTATCAAACTGTCCATTGGCAGGCAGTATGCCAGGCGATTGCGCCAAGCGACTAGCATCCTTCACTTGTATTTTTGCATTCTGCTACTTTTTGAAGCTTTGACATTTTTCATTCTAAATTTAAATAAATTTGTCCACATATAGTATACGCGATTTTAGAAGCATAGATAGGATATTTTGAATTCATACTTTGTGATAAATATGTATATTAAGCATATTGTCATTTATTTGTTCATACACCCATGTTTTCTTTGAAGCTCTTGTATATTCTATGCAATGACAAAGTATACTGAAATAATTGTTCAATTATGAATATCTAAAAATGAGTTGCCATAAGTTGTAGATCATGGATAGCCATCAAGAATTTTGTGTTTTGAGAAAGATAAGTACATTTAGGCATGATGTTATTCTTGCATCTACTAATGATATTTTCATGTTTCTCTATTCATGAAGTCATACCTAATTATACACATTTCCTTGAAGGCTATCAAACATTCTATAATTATCCATTCATGATATACATACATTGTGAAGCATGGATATTTGCTTTAATCTATATGTTTTATATAAACTTATCCAATTATGATTTTTTTGATAAGTTGATACATACATGTAGAACATGTATATATTCATAAATGATCCAACCTATGATTAATAAGGTTGATTGCATAATGGATCATATGATTGTTTTTCTTTGTCAAGTAATCATAGATATGCAAGAGATTCTTAGAAGATAAACAAAATTGAATGTATTTTAAAATCATTCTAGCAGAGCATTTGAAAGATGAACTATGACAATTTGTTCTTATAGCAGAACATTTGAAATTATAGCAAAGTATGCATATATGTTTGCTATTGAAATTTGGAGTATACATTAGAATACCTATACTCTCTTCTAAAGTATTTATAATTAGATAAATAGATAGTTGAAAATTTGGTTTCAAAGTTTCTGAAACATGTTAAGTATGATCTTCATAGCCTCTGAAGCAATTTTTCAGAGTTTCTGATGTGAATTCAGAGGAGTTAGTTGGATGTTGTAATTTCAAAGGTTTAAAAGTTGTATTGGCTGCGAGCTTCAAAGTTTTCTAACCCTGAATAGAATTAAAGAGTTGTTTCAGAGTTTTTGAAACTACTTTAAGTATAGGCCTTATAATTTCTGAGAAATTACTTTAGGACTTTTGATGATGCAGAAATAACTTCTGAAATATTATTAAAGTTTTTAAAATACTTCAAAAAAGTTTTAATATCATACATGAGTTATTCAAATACAAATTTTTGGCAATGTTTTAATTCTTATAATCATGTGATCATAATTATTATAAAGTAACTAACTTATTCACATGGATCAACATGAATTGTACATATTAGGCACATGTATAGTTTTATTTCTTGTTTTCTAATATTGACAATATCATTAGCATAATGCAAATCTAATATAAGTTTTGTTGTCATAAAAATCATATGTAATATATGTGTAGATCATCATCACAATGCATGTATCACTCAATAGTATGGATGTTGCCACCTATCATGAAGCCAAATACCTGCGGATGATTTACAACTACAAGAGGGTTAGTCTACCAAGGCTCGTGATGAATGCATTTAGCCATAACTCTATTAGGACAGACACTATTGTACCATATGGAATGCGGTTAACTAAGGTCTTTCACCATTTCGCCATTTTCACTGATAGGGAGTCAATGCAGACTATGCGCCCACTAAGAAAGGATTGGATTGGTGGAACTCTCTTCATAAGGATAAACACAATGGAGGAGGAATACAAAGTGAAAATGGAAGACAAACATCAAGAGGAAATGGAAGAAGATAGTCATGGAGAGGGAGAGGAAGGAGAGCAAAAAGCACTATCCTAAGGGGAAGAAGAGGTGGAAGAGAGAGGAGCAAGGGACATGGGAGGCATTTCGACTGTAGAGATAGAAGCATCCCCAGCACCGTCTTAGCTAACAGCTTTGATTCCTAGGTCTTCGGTGTATACCAAGTTAGCCTTGGAAGTAGAGAAGTTGAAAGAGGGATAGTGTGCTATAATGAGCACACTCTCAGTAGTGGAAAAGAAGTTGGATGCTCTACTCAGCATGCTGGGATTACGCAATCTACTCATCCCACATCCGTAGATGAGCCCATTCCATACACTAAGCCAGCCACTATCACTGCAAGATAATGCTTAGCCCCCTGTGCACACCTCAACTAAGGATCCTACCAGCTGAAGGACTTCATTGTGTGTCTGTTTTGTAATTGGTATGGGTGTTGTCATACCCAAACAAATGTAGTGAGAATAGAATTCAAAAAAAATTTTGTTCATGATTTTAGATGATCACCTATTTTATATGCATGATTACAATTACCATATAGTAATTTTCCTTTATATGAAGTGGATGTTGAATTATTATGATGATTATTCAAAACTCAACCTTCATAAGGCAAATTTGTTGGAAAATGTGAAAGTTAATGTAGAGGGCATGGTACAGAAAATGCTCTACGTATTCACCAAGCATGGCTGCATTAATTTTACAAAGAATAAAATATATTTTTTTAAA
The DNA here is from genome assembly GCA_036873735.1 of Pouteria campechiana. Classification (NCBI taxonomy): domain Eukaryota; kingdom Viridiplantae; phylum Streptophyta; class Magnoliopsida; order Ericales; family Sapotaceae; genus Pouteria; species Pouteria campechiana. Next base: position 108,304 of record JAYJMB010002204.1, read on the forward strand.
AATGCAAACTACTCTTAATATATATATATATATATTAAACTATATATATAAGTTAAATGTCATTTCTACATATGTAGGTTATTTTTAATTTATGTCAAAGGGTATGACAATTATTTCATATTTTTAAAAAATATAGAATATTATATGTAGCCGATGTTGGTTATATATAAAGTTGGATTTAAATTGCAGAAAATCTATATCATGCTATGCATATAAATTTCATTTAAGTTATTAAAATTAAAATTTTATAGCATAATCGATAATTAAAAAATTTTGCCATGTTAAAAATAAGTTATATATGCCATTTATATTAATTAAGCGTATGTGAGTTATATAATTATTCTTTTATGTGGTTTACTTTAATAGATAAAGGAAAATTATATATAATTTAAATGTCATTTCTACACATGCGGATTGTTTTTAATTTATGTCAAAGGGTATGATAATTATTTCATATTTTTAAAAAATATGGAATATTATATGTAGTCAACACTACATATAATATTATATACAGCCAATATTGGCAGCATATAAAATTAGATTTAAATTACAAATAATCTACATCATGCTATGCATATAAATTTCATTTAAGTTATTTAAATCAAAATTTTTCAACATAATAGATAGTCCAAAAAATTTTCACCATTTTAAAAATAAGTTATATTATGTCATTTATATTAATTAGGTTATGAGAGTTATGTAATTATTTTTTTGGTGTGATTTACTTTAAAAGATAAAGAAAAATTATTTATATATATATAAGTTAATTGTCATTTCTACATATGCAGGTTTTTTAATTAATGTCAAAGGGTATGATAATTATTTCATATTTTTAGAAAGTATGTAATATTATATGCAGTTAACACAAAACGGTTGCATATAATAATGTATGCAGCCAACGTTGTCTACATATAATGTTATATGCAGCCGATGTTGGCTGCATATAATGCTTATATGCAACTGGCATTAGCTACATATAAAGTTAGATTTAAATTAAAAATAATATACATCATGCTATGCATTTAAATTCCTTTAATTTATTTAAATTAAAATTTTATAACATAATAAATAGTTTAAAAAAATTACCAATTAAAAAATAAGTTATATTACACCACTTATATTAATTAGGTGTATGTAAGTTGTGTAATTGTTCTTTATTGTGGTCTACTTTAATAGATGAAGGAAAATCATATATATATATATATAAGTTAAATATCATTTCTAAATATGCGTGTCATTTGTTATTTTTAAAATATAGGGAATATTATGTGTAGCCGACACAAAATGGTTGTGTATAATATTATATGTAGTCGACATTAGCTGCTTATAATATTATATGCAGCAGTCAAAAAATGGCTACATATAACATTATATGCAGTTGTTTTTTGAGGGCTGCATATAATATTATAGACAGCTAATGTTTGTTGCATATAATATTATATAATATTATATGTAACAAAAGAAATGGCTTCATTCGTGGATTTTTTTTTGTAGTGCCTTTCTATATACATTGGTAGCCTATGGCCCATCTTTTGGTCCATACTAGGGATTCCAACAATGTAATAGAAAATTGATGAGAATGCAAAATGTCATATTTTATTCTCCTAATACTTCATCTTTTGCACCTATTTGATTCCTAAATATACT